>RJWH01008020.1:16889-34394 GCA_004363575.1 Solenodon paradoxus | reverse complement strand
CTCTCTCTCTCTCACACACACACACACACACACACACACACACACACACACACATCCAAAGATTGCGGTGCAATATTTGAAAACAGATTTGTCTCCCCTTCTTTATCCTGCTTGGATCTCTAGCTTGGAATCAGTGACAGTTTATTATTTGGGGCTTATTTAGCTGGCACCAACACCTATCCAGGGTTCTGTGGCTCCTAACACCACCACTGGTGGAAAAAGACTATTCTCTCTTAACTGTAAATTGAATAAAGAAGACTAATGATTCCTGTCTGTCTCTTTTAACCAACTAAGCAACTAACAGAAGAAGCACTCTTTCTGTAGGATGAGTCTCCTTGGACTTCAGATATCCAGCATAACGCTGCATAAACATCCCCTATGCTATGACATTGTGCTTGGCTCAAGGGTGCTAGAGAGAAAAAGGAATTTAGCAAATGTGCTCTATGCAATCTGATTATTATAGGGAACTCGTTCTAAGTCTTCTAAATCTAGAATTGAATTGAGGAAGCAAAACTGCAACCCCATACTTGGCATCTATTTAGAAATGCAACATAGCCCATATAAAAAGGACCTTAGAGTTCATCCAAGATAGCCTGCTGTGAGGAGCTCAGATTGGGTGAAATAAAAACTGAGCAGAATCTCCATTCATGGAATATCCATTCACGGTGAGAATTCCATACTCATGGAAGTATTGTTTACAGTAGAGAAATAAAGAGAACAATCTAAGTGTCCATCACTAGAACAATAAATAAACTGTAGTCTAATCATTTAGTGGAATACTGTACAACAAAGAAAAGTAACAAAATAGAACTGTATATGTACACAATAAATTTCAAACAGATAACGTTGAGTTTTAAGATATAAATTGAATGTATATATGTATCATTTATTTGAAGTTTAAAATATTAAAAACTATATAGTACACTGTTTTAGAATATATATATATATATTGAAGGTATGAAAATGGGTATGAGTGATATATATAAATTCTAATAGAGATACTCTCTTTAAAGGAATTGGATTGGGGTGGCTACATCAGGGTTTTCAATTGTACTGTTTTGTTGGGTACTGCTTTACTTTTTTATATGATGCTAATAGATGAGTGTATCTTTTTCCATATAAATTTTGTGTGTGAAATATTTCATTATTACACATTTTAAAAGAATGAGTTCTGTTGATTTTTAAAAATGTTTGAAATTCAATATCTAGGGAAGGGGGCTCAGGAATGATGATACTGAATGTTACACAATGGGCTCCAAGTAAGCCTCTTAGGCCCCTTCCAGGGGTCTTTTAAAACCCATCCTGGAGTAGTGGTTCTCAAGCCTTATCAAGTCTATGGCAAATGAATGTTACCCCTACCACTATCCTTTCTTGATTCTCATGATTTTTGTTAAGATACCTTTGAGAAAGACTGCTGTTATAAGCAAATTATATCTTAGGAACCCATGGTCTTTCAAATCTTGGCCACAGACTCACTGCTAAGAATCATCTAGAGTTAAATAGGATCCAAGAAACAGCAGTACTGTGACTACTCAGTGATTATTTTTGTTCCAAGCTCAGCATGAAAAAACCCTTTAGATCGATACTATTTGCAGGGCAGAGGTCAGGAGGTGATGTTAACATATGGTAGGGAAAGTTAAAATGAAGCCCTGAGATGAAAACATCTTGCTTTTCTGAAATACAGGTGTGCTAAATTTAGATAAACACATTATGTTGCTAAAAATTTTCTGGATGGAACAGTATAAATTATATAACAAAAATTCCTTCGCTTTAATAGGTGAAACACGCTGTTGTATTTCCTTTTCTTTCATTACACGCTTACATACTTCTAACATACAAAAACAAACAAACCAAAAACAGAACAATGTAAAGATGATTAAAATCATCATAATGCCGCCACTGAGAAAATAGTTTTTCTTTGTGACGTGATTGAGATCATGCTCATAATTTGAAATCAGTTAAGGTGCTAGTATTTACACCACAGAAATGATGCTTTGATACTACAATCAGTTCCCTGCCTTCTGCCTCAGCTTTAGTAGTTAAATTTTTACTAGCAAAGCACTGAGTTCACCTGACACATATTTATTTTCTCCACAATTTAGATAATGATATAATGCAGTAGAAATTGCAAGTATGTTTTTGACTCAAAGATTATTCTGAGTCATCTGTGACTCTAACAGAATCATCCATTTCTCATATGTAGGGGGAGCAAGGACCCCAAGGACTTCCGGGGGTAAAGGGAACCCCAGGCCATGGCCTCCCAGGCCAGAAGGTAAGTGCTTTAGGGCCTTTGAGAAGCACTTAAACTTAGGTTCTCAGTAGCTTAAGTTGAACTTCAGAAAAACTCTCCTATACTTGTTACTCTTCTTTTTACAACTCTCAGAGGGAAAAATATATTTGAAGGTGAATCCTTATGCATTTCTTTTCCTAACTATACCTATGTCTGCTTTATATAAAATCCCATTTTCTTCATTCTCAAAAGCCAACTGGTAAAGGAATAAATCCTTACAACAAACCAAAAAGAAAATACCAGTAACTCAGGTATAAAATGATGGAAAGTTGAACTTCCTGAGCTGATCCCAAGGGACCACTTTCCTTGGGATCTCTGGTTCATCATGAATTAGATTACGTTATTTGAGGGACTGTAAATAAAGCACCCCTATTTTTTCCCCTATAGTATATTTGTATCATTAAGAAACACAGGCCTTGAAGAAATACCAGTTACAAATAAGCCAAATTTTATAGTTTTTCTTATTTGACTTTAATACCCACCTCCCAAACTTACCTTTTTACTATTTTTTAAAGGGGGAGCATGGAGAACGGGGTGATGTGGGAAAGAAAGGTGATAAAGGGGAATTTGGAGAGCCGGGAACTCCAGGAAAACAGGCAAGAAGTGGTTTTTGTAAATCTTTCTGTAATTTTTTGCATTCACTGATTCTGACCTGGCTGACTGCATATTCTCTCACTAAGCAGGGCTTGCAAGGACCAAAAGGAGACCTAGGACTTACAGTGAGTATCTGTCCAGGCGGGTGATTGAGGGGTGTGTGCTTCCAAAATTACTGCATTCATAGTTTAGCTTTAGAAGTAGGCATTCTTTTGATGCAGAATTCCAGTTGCCATTTAAATGATAACACTGCTAAAATCTTGGTGCTGGCTTAGAGGCATGAGGAAATTGAATCTTAATGTGAGGGAGACAAAAGACAAGGCAGCCCTAATCCTGTTTCAGATGGCGACATGTTACCACCCTCCTCTGGCCCCTGGTAGAGTCACAAGTTAAACAACCAAATGACTTTATGACTTTGTATTTTACCTGACCCTTTGCATTTCATAATAGAGACTCTTTTTTTCTTGAACTAGCTCCTTTAGGAAGTGCTCTGAGCGGAACGGCAACCACAAAATCAAGATCACATTTATGTATTGATTCATTTATTCAACAAATATTTGTGAAGTATATACAAATATTTCCCTAGCCTTCTCCCCATACCAGTGCAAACAAAAAACTAATTCTTTAAGGTCCCACAGGGTAGGGAAGTTCTAGAATGTCTATAGCAAAATCAAACCTAATACTTCCTTTCTGATTTGAAGAACTACATCTCCTGCAGTGGAGGAGAACTAGGCACCTTCTCTTTTTGCCTTTTTGATCACTCAGAGTCTGGGGATGTTGATCCTGTGTACTATACTGGGCAAAGTGTGATGGTGGGGCGGGGGGAGTTCAGGTGGTGAAGGCAAGAGCTGGGAGACATTCATGTGTTATTTGTTGGTGTGATCTCGCCAACATTTATGGGGCATGTCCTTTGGGTCAGGCTCTAAGATGATCACCAGGGATATGAGAGACTATGTCTATGGACTCTTAGAGCCCTGTGGAGACAAAGATAAGCAAAGGCTGTTTACCTACAGTTGGAGAAATGCTGTGATAGAAGTGATGGGAGCCCAGAGCAGACAAAATGGTGTATGATAATGCCTGGGAAGGCAGTGGGAGAATAAACTTTCATCTCTCTCTTTTTTTTTCCTTTTTTTTTTTTTGAAGGAAGGGTGCCAGTAGGAGTGAAGATGAGCAGAGATAGGCAGGAAGAGAGAGAAGGAAGAAGCACTTATTTATTTTATTTAGTTGTTCATCTTGGTTTCACCCCGGCCCCAGGTCTTGAACCTGGGTACTTGGGATATGTGGCCTGCACTCTCAGCTGAAAGCAGCTGACCAACCAATACTCCACTGGTGCATATCAGGCTTTTATCTTTTGACAGATTTTTAACTAAGATGCAGAGAGCTTAGAAATGGGGATATCATTCTACTGACCTTGGTTTTCTAGATTCTAGAAAAAAGGGCTAGTAGAGTGAGTGAAAGAATTTGCATGCTATGAGAATCTAGTATATGACAGGCGTGATGCTGGGTGACCTCACATCAGTACTGCCCTGACTCAGTACTCAGTGAGCCTGGGTACTAAGTTACTTTAGAGGCTTCAGTCTGAATTTCTAGTTCCTGTAGAGCTGCACCCCTTCTCCTGAATGAAGAGATCTGGGCCCACAGAGAGTAGCGACCCTGAACTTGCCTGCCCCTTCTGTATACAAGACCTCAGAATTGACTGCTTGAAGGTCCCCAAGTTTGGAAAATTGACAGCATTGATCTATATGCATGGGTCTATCCAAGGGACAGGTATTTGGGGGAGATTTGGACAGAGTTTGAAAATGAGGACAAGTTCAAACAGGCCTCCTTGCAGTGTAGGCCATGCGGGGAGAAAGGCAATGAGAAGGGGACAGGCTGCAGGCCACAGCCCTCTCTTGCCCAAGACTCACGTTAACCCTGATGAGAGCTCCATGCAGTAGGGAGCTCCTTATCAGTGAACTTGCTTAGTCATGCAGAAAGTTTGAGCAGAGAGCCCAGTGTCACCTAGTAAGTAGCAGAGCTGGCTTGTCGGGTACCAAGTCCAGATTGCTCCCCATTGAATGTTGTTTTCAGAAGGCTTCTTTCCTTTCCCCCACCCTGTTCTCTCCTCCATCAAATATATCTTCAAATAGTCATCAATTGCAGATTCATGCCAGACAAAAAACTCCTCTTTTAAGAAGTAAATAATGGAGTTCAGTGTTTTTAATTATTCACACCAAGTTACTTCTAAAAGGCTGCTTCCCACTGTGTCCCTTATATGTTAGCCATTGCCAGCATCTGGCCTGTCTTCTCTTCCCTATCAGCAAACTCTGAGAGAGAGATGGACAGTAAATATAGGGGATGGAGGGGTGGGAACACAGAGTTTGAAAAGGCTAATTTAATAAGTAATCATAGATACAGTGCATGGAGAATAAAAATATTTTTGTTATTGTTTATCCTTTTATATTATAATTATAGCCAAGAATACATTTAAAAAATGGGGGGTGGGGGTGGCACACTGGTTAAAAAAGGCTGAGGAATTTTGCTTCATATAATCTCATCTACCATCTTGTTTCAGTAGCCACCAGTATCTCTTAAATCTGTCTCCAGTCTGAACCACATGCCTGAGCACCAGATCTTATATCCTACTGAACTCTGGGCATCTCAACCTGAATGTGTTAGAGATGCATCAAACTTTGCCAGGTTCAGTGGGTAATGGGATGGTGGTGGGGTGGGGGGACGAGTGGTGGCAGAGCCCGCTGGGCAATGGTGAAGAACATTTGGTAATTTGGTGGAGGCCAGGTGTGCTGACATATATTTTAGGAACAGGGAAACGGCATATATGGGGAACCTACACATGTGAATTTATTTTATGTGTAAAATCAAAGTTACTGCAGCAAAAAATAACAAAAAAAATTTAGCCAGTTCCAACTGAACATAATAATCTTCATTAGCTCCCACCCTGCCCATGTTCCTCTGTTCCCTACTTCAGAGTGTGCAAGTCCTTTGCCTCCTGCACGCTCTCTTTACCTTCCTTCCAATTACTCACCAACCCCCCTGGATGATCCCTCCTAGCCAGCCTTTCCCCTCTTTACTAACAGCACTGTTTTCTGGTGTCATTTCTTTCTCTAAACTATTTAGGAACCTCAAAATCCCTCCATACCTGCCATGATCATCACTGCTAAATAAAAATATGATCAGATCTCTTCTTTACTTAGGGATCAGGTGTCTTCTCACTGCCCAGGATAAAAACACATTCTCTTCAACAGGTCACAGAGACCTAGAGTTCATTTGTCTTTTATATTTCCTGTCAATCTTACTGCCATATCCTCAGAGTTATAAGTTTATTCCCATTACTATAATGCACTGTATTTTGTGTGCTTTATCCTTGCCTGGAATGTTCCTCCTCCTCCCTCTACCCAACCTGACCCCAACCTGATCAGTGTCTACTTCTGGACCCTGTCCAATGCCCATCCCCTCCTTCTCAACCCTGAAATTCTCAGCAGACCAGCATGGTTCCTTGACTACCATCCAACAGTATGAAACTTACAAAACTATTTGTTTATTTGTCTACTTCTTAAAAGACTATGAATCCTTTGAGGGGTATCAATTTGATAGCTTCATCATTGGCACCAAGTAGCCGAAGTAGTCACTCAGCAATTTTAGTGGAAAGGATGAAACTATTCCAGTCACTTAAAAGCAAAGAATAGGAGGAAAATATTAATATAAAAATATGCATATAGACATAAACTGTTTTAAATTGCCATAAAAGCACATTAGAAAGAATTCAAATCAAACTGTGATTATAAGTTGCTCTTATAAGTCAATTCTAGACAAAGATGTCAATTAAAAAAAATGGAAAAGGATATATAAAGGCTATATGCAAGAGAATATATCTTGGAAATATGCATATAAAATAAAATTTAGACTCATTAATAATGAAATAGGTATACTTTAAAACAGTGAAGTTCTTTGCTCTAATCAGTGACAAAGATTATAAAATAATAACCAGTATTATTTACCTAAAGTAAAAAGTTTTCACAGGTGCTATTGTTACAAGTGTCAAAGGAAAGTTTGATCTTGTGCATTAAGAGCTTAAAATGGCCATGCATTTGACTCCAGAATTCAACTTCTCCAGAATACTTAGTATGGAAAATTCATTATGATATAAATGAAAAGTTACAGTAAAAATCATAATAATCAATCTTGGTCTACTTTCTTCACTTGTAAAAAATTAAAACATAAATATATAAATACATAATCTTCCTCTTTCTAGAGATACTATAAATATATGCATTTTCCCTTTCTAGACTCATTCTAGTTTCAGATTCATTAAATGCCTCTCTAACTGTGGGAAAGTATGACAAACCTAGAGAAAATAGATGCCTATTAATGCCCTCATTTTATATCATTTTACAAATATCCTATTGGAAGCTCTTTTTAAATAATCACTTGGTATCACTGGATTTTACTTAATATAGAGTAAAAATTTTAAATGAAAATGCCCTGAATATTCCCTCTACATGCCATGTCATGAATTATGTCACTTTCACCTCAATTCTGTCATTATATTTTCTTTACTTTTGCAACCATTGTATTTCATCTTCTCAGATCAGATCCACTACTCCTTCCCACTGAGAATCTCTGAGCTTCTATTTCTTTCATCTGTTTAATTCATCATCCCTTTTGTGCCATGTCTTTGGCAAATGTAGAACCTGCTTCTCTAGTCTCATCTTAGTCATTTCTAAACAAGTTACCTGGAGCAGGGCAGGGCAGATTTACCCCCGGTACATCTCATCCAGTACAGCTCACCTCAGGTCCTTCTGATGGAGCTGATGGGCTGCAGGACAAGGAAGGAGCATTCAGGGACATGGGGCTATTTTGTAGAAGAGTCACAGTGAGCGTATCAGGAAACCGAAGTGAAGACTTGAAAAAGTGGGGCTTGGAACAGAAAAAGAGGAGGACGCAGCAGAGAATAAATTCTCTTTTGGTCCTGGTGCTTGTTTTGGTTGTTCAGAACCTGTGGGTTAAGTCATGTAACGGAACACATGCAATGCCCATGCTCTTTGTAGGGCCTGACCTTGTGCTAAAAGCTCGATGTGCATTGCTTCGTTTAAAGCTCACCACAGCCCTGAGACACAGACACTCTTTCGTCATCCAGTGCTCAAGATCACATAACTAACACTAGAGTTACCATAAGAACTCCGAAATTCTAAGCTGTTACATTTCACAACTCAAATATGCTTCAGTTATGATATAGCCAACTTTTAACCTCTTTGCTATTAATTTTATTTTCTTCAGTGGAAGAATCAAATAGGAAGAATCAAATCAAATGGTCCAATGCAGATAGTTAAAAAAAAAAAAAACGTAACTTTTATGACCCTAGGAAACACATGATGGTCATATAATTAATGTGTTCCTTTATTTTTTCTCCAGAGAGAAGAAATTATCAAACTTATTTTTGAAATATGTGGTAAGATTTGACTATTAAGAAAAAAAAATTGCTTTAAAATATCAACTCCACTGTGTTCTGTGTTGGTCAGAATAGTATTTTCACCCAGGAGATATATATTACATACCTCAAGGGCAAACTTGAAGCCCATTTGAAAAGTTGTTGGGAAACTGAAAATAAGCAGTGAAAGGGACTGTGGGAATCCTGAGTTAAGAAAAGGAAATCATCTTCCCAGAGTGGTTAAGAAGTATGAAGATATGAGCTAGCGTCTATGGGCAGCCAGGCCTTTTGTAAGCACAGTCCTCATTTGTAGTCAGTGACATTTTCCTGGGCTTGGGAAGGAAAACATAACAAAGGAAATATGACTGCAGGGGCCTAGCTGGTATTTGAGATCAGACTTTATTGATGATTACAGTGTCTATTTTTTCTGACAAGAAATATTTCTGAATTGAGTTTTGAGTACTATTTCTAGAGCTACCTTCTACTTCATAGCTAAGAGGACTAAGTCAGGAGGTCATCTTGCTTCATAGCTACTGCTAAATGCTTCTAGGACTGAATGTTAGGCTTAAAGTAGAGTTACCAGAAAGAAGAAAAGATATTAACTAAAAGGCAAGACATGAATGTAATAGTGATAATAGGAGAGTCCTCTGTATTTAATGCAGGCAGAGGTAAGAATAACATTATCCTTCCATATAGAGAGCCCCAGAACTGGCTTTTCCCTCAAAAGATTTAGGAATTTTACCAATATTTGTTTGTAAGGCAAGGTGTAGGCAGGAATGAAGGTGAGCAGAGGCAGGCAGGCAGGAAAAGAGAGGAGGAAGAAACTCTTTTTATTTATTCTATTTAATTGCTTATCTTGATTGTTCCTCCTGGTCCTGGGTTGCAAACCCAAGTTCCTGGAATGTATGTGCACTGTGCCAGACAGAAGTAGATTTAATTGCTAAACCACCAGAATATGCCAAAAGACTTCTAGATTTTAAAATCAGCCTGGAACTCTCTATGGCAAAAGACCAATATAGGTGACTTCTGGGTTCTAAAAGCACTGTAAGAATAGCACCTGGTTTCCTGATGATTTTTTTGTGGTAGGTAACTGGGCAATATAAGGATACAAATGAACTGATGAAACCTTGATTAATCTTATTGCCCAATGACTCTGGCTACTGCTTTGAGTGGTAACTCGAAATAGAAGATGTTTATTAACCAGTATCCTGTTAGTGTTCCCCTCAAAAGATTCCCTAGTGTGGTTGAACTGCTGATCTCTTTGATTAGACAGGAGTCGCCTTGGTTATCAGTGTGAGGACCGGGGTTAACTGCAGTAGCAAGGGGGCAGCTAAAGGTCCTGATCTTTCCCCCAAAATTAAAGTTCGCGTCCCCTTCTTTACACCCGTGCCATGCCACTGAGCAAATATCCATTTTCATATAAGGATATGGAGGAAGACTGAAATGTTAGCTTTCGGATTCAGATTAATGGTGAAATAATAAAGAACACATTTAGCATAGTGGTTGCCTCTTAGGGGCAAGGAGGAAAATGTAATCAGGAAGCATATCCGGGAGATGTTGATTCTTAGAAATATTTTAATTTTTAATATAATACATTGACATATAGTTGTTTATTATTTTGTCCTCTGTGTGTTTGGGGTTTTCTGGGTTATTGTTGATTTGTGTGTGTGTGTGTGTGTGTGTGTGTGTGTGTGTGTGTGTGTTGTGGGGCGGGGGGTTATTTTGGTAATATATGACTTTTGAAAAGAAATCAGGTATCAAAACCATAAGGGAAACAGGTGTCACTATGCTCACAGTCACAGAAAAGGAAAGTCACATTCCAGGTCTCATGTTTATCTCTGCCCCTTTTTCCTTTCTTCCCACCAGTCTGATCCCAATCAGTGATGTGTTGATTTTCAATTCCTGCAATGTTTCCATCTCACATTCATCTTTCAGGTTGTGGGCCCAAATGCAAAGAGGCTCCGCTTGAGCTGGTGTTTGTGATTGACAGCTCTGAAAGTGTGGGACCTGAGAACTTCCAGATCATCAAAAATTTTGTGAAGACTCTGACTGACCAGGTACCGCTGGACATTGCCACAGCACGCATAGGCATCATCAACTACAGCCATAAGGTGGAGAAAGTGGCTCATCTAACGCAGTTCTCCAGCAAGGATGACTTCAAGCTGGCTGTGGACAGCATGCAGTATCTGGGGGAAGGCACCTACACAGCCACAGCTCTCCATGAGGCCAAGCACATGTTTGAGGCTGCGAGACCAGGTATAAAGAAGGTGGCCTTGGTCATCACTGATGGGCAGACAGATACCCGAGATGAAAAGAATCTGACAGAGGTGGTGAAAGAAACCAGTGACACCAATGTGGAAGTATTTGTCATTGGGGTGGTGAAGAAAAATGACCCCAATTTCGAAATGTTTCACAAAGAAATGAAGCTAATTGCTTCTGACCCAGATAGTGAACATGTTTATCAATTTGATGACTTCATTACCCTGCAAGGTAAGACTGTCAGTTTCAGGGGAACGGAATTTACCTTATTTCTGCAAGTATCACATCACTGAGCTATCCTGATCAAAAATGGAAATCAGGAAATTAATGAGGCTTATGCCAACATTAAATCGTAGCAAAAAAACAAAACAAAACAAAAACAGAAACAAAAAAAACCTTTAGGAAGTGAAAATGGTTAGTAGCATCCAGAGGGTACAATCCCTTATCTTTATTCATTTGTAACAAGTGCTGAGTTCTCCTTGAAGTTGTTTAACTGGGTTATCTATACTCAAAGGACGTGAGTGAAACAAAAGAGTAAGACTTGGGGGTATTGCTAAGATTGGTTAATGTTCAAAAAGTTATCTAACTTGTAAGTGATATGGAGCAAGCCAGCAACCAGGCAAAAAATAACCACAGAATCAAAGTGAATTACCAGCTATGTGACAAATGAAAACAGTTACAGCAATCTAAAGTAACTGGGATTACCCTACATTCTGTTCTTATGAAAACAGTGTTCTCTTTTGTTTTCATGAGAACCGATAATGAGTAAATGGTTCGCTAACCAGTTTATCTAAAAAAACAACGTTCAGAATATTCCTCATGCAGTCGGTGCAGATGGAGGGGGCTTCCCTGTGCTCCTCCTTCACCCTTTGCATGAACTGGTATTTCCTAACATTCTAAGACACTGACTCATCTATGACTGAAGTATGGGCAGTATCCCCTTACAATGAAACATATTCCATTTCTTTGGAAACTGGTAACTCTTTTTGGCTGGGCCCACAATCATCACACTTGTGACAGAAGTACAATTTATGCGAATTATGGTTGCAGGCTTTCACTTGGCTCCGTTCTTCTTTCTCCTCTGCCCACCTAGGAGTGGATCCTGATGTGACCCAGCACAGGTCCTTCATACCACATGACATGTCCAGCCTCTTATAGGTACCAGCATGGCAGGCCCTAAAGATCATGTACCATATTCAGAACCTTCCCACTTTCCATTTTCCCCTTTCTCCAGCACTTTCTATCCTGGGGTCCACACCCAGCTTAGAGCATTATCTGATATATTCAATCTCACCGGACTTTAAATGACTAGAAGGATTAGACACTTCAGAGACAAGTTATTTGTGTATAATTGAAAAGTCTTATTATCTTAATCAAAGGAGTTAGTCATTTATTCCAGGCAGTGAAAGATATATTTTTGGACTGGCTATATTTTTGCTATTCCTAAAACCAAGTGATTGCTTATTTAACTTACTATGGGTGAGACTTGTCCCCTATGTCAAGTAGTTTGCAGGTAACCTACACTTTGGAAAGCCAGCATTTAAGTCATTCTTTCACCTATTTGGGCCATTATATAGTACTACATTAAATAAATTTACTTTAAATGACTTTTTTTTTTTTAAGGGAAGCCTCAGATAGGAATGAAGGCAAGTAGGCAGGCAGGCAGAGAGAGAGAGAGGAGAAAGAAACATTTATTTATTTAGTTGTTCTTCTTGGTTGTTCCCTGAGGCCCTAGTTCTTGTATCTGGGTTGTACATGGACTGCATCCAGTGGCCTTGTCCACATGCCTCGAATGACTTCTTATAGATGATGCTTTAAAACAGATCACCTAGCAGTTGATTTCAAGTGAAGGGAAATGGTTTATTTTAAGGAAAGCACAGAAGATGTCTTTAAACAGGTTTTGAGTAATGTTCTATTGCTTCTACTGTTTCCCTTTTCTACTTCTCTTTCACAAGACACTCTGAAGCAAAAATTGTTTAAAAAAAATTGTGAGGATTTTGATTCCTACCTCATTCAAGTTCTGGGTTCACCGTTGCTTCAACCTGGATTTGGGACATCAGGGAAAGAGCTCAATGAATCTACTCTCAAGCCTCAGAAAGAAAATTCTGGGTTTGTAAGTAACTATATTACTTAATTTTGAAGCTTAAAATTGTGTATTCTGTCAGTTTTATATTAAAGACCATCTTTCCCTGAAATGTTAAGAATTAACTGAGGTATGTGTAATTTTCAGATTTTGGGATCTAAATATTAGCACTTTGTCTCTAGGTTTCTAGTAGCTGAAGTAGCTCTGGGGCTTGTGAGAATGAATGAAATTTAAATACTTCCATCATTTATAAATATTTAATAAATGTTGCAAGTATGATTTTTATATTGTACTCCTACCACCACTCAAGTAATCATGTAGACTAGAACAGATGAGACTACACTCTTTAATTCATCTACTTGCCATGCTTTATAGATCCTTTCATACTTACCTGTCACAGCCTTCCCTCATTCATCTATGTCACCACTGCCTACTTTGTACCCTCTCAGATTTATCCAAAGTATGCATGTGCTCTATCTGGCACTCTCCCAGGCTCTACATACTCTTGTTCATTTTACTTCATGCTTAGTTTGGGTCAAGAGAGGGGTTATGCAGTTTTTGGTGCAAGATGAATGCTTTGTTTCGGAGCTCTCCACAAGTGTGCGAAGAACTATCTCCTGAAGGTATGGAGAAAATACATTCAGGGGATGCCATCTTGCTCTGACTTTTATCAGCACCAACTTCAGTCAATCAGGTCATAAGCAACCACTAGTTTCCTTTAAGGGAGAATTGTAGTGCCTCCCATATCTACTGGTAAGTGCTATAGTCTCTTCCCCACAAGTTACAGCTAAACATGTCTAGACTGATGTCTACGACACACATGGATAACTTGCCAGCAGCCACATAACAGTTGTGCCCCGCCATTCAGTGAACTCAGTGAAGTCTCTGTGCTCGCCCTTTGTGAAAGCTTCATGGACATGAGAGATTCATTATGAGCCAGTGTAACAATCTGCTAGCATCAGAATCCAGCTAACTGTATAGTGTGATGAAGATCCTGAAAAATTTCCAGATAAGTTGTTGGGTCAAGGGCCATTCAGGAATCAGGTGTAGGTGCCATTCCAGAGAGCACAGACTACACTAGATTGTGATACTCTGTTCCAAAAAAGGGCAGAAAGACTTCTAATGCATTTCTCTTTGATTAAATACTGTCTCTGAGATGAGTAATTCCAAGTAGGGCAACAGATGCCCCTGGATTATAGGCTGAAATTTACATAGACGTTTACAGCACCTGGTCTAAATCAGGAGTCAGCAAACTTTCTATAAAGGGCCACATAGAACGTAGTTTTGGTTTTGCAGGTCATTTGATTTCTACTGTAATTATTCATCTCTGTCTTTGAAATGCATAAGCAGTCACAGCCAATACTTAAATGAATAAAACATGGTTGTGATCCTAAAATACTTATTTACAAAAATAGCTGAAGGCTCAGATTTAGCCCATGGGGCTTTCGTGGCCCTAGTCTTTACTGAGAATTTTAAAGCAAATTAGAGTTGCTCTCTTTATGAAATGTCTGAAATGTCTGAAATGTCACTGAAGTCCTGCTACTTGTGTGACTTATCACTTTGTCCCTCCCCTAGTCAATCCCTGTCCCTTTCTAGAGTTTCCCTTAAAAAGAGTAAACTTGGTTTTTATCCAGCAAGTAGTGCTTAAACTGAGCTCTTCTTATAACTCAAAATTCAGGTATCCAGTGATATGTATTGAGCTTTTGATGCAGAGCTAGGTAGTGACTTTTAAGATACTGTTCCTGTCCCTAAGTCCACAGTCTATCAGAGGGAGTGATAAGTAGATAAGGATTAAGAACTTTAGCAGAACTATGGATGAAGCACAAAAGATGGTGTAATTAATTTCAGCAGCGAGTAACAGAAGGTTTTACAGAGGAGGTAGCACTGAGCTGAGTTTTAAGAATAGGGGTTTTTCAAGGCGAATCGCCAAGGGGTATGGCATTTCACAAAGTGAGGATAAGTTCAGTCTAACTGGCACCTAACTTATGTGTGGCAGAATGGTTGGAGTTAAAACTAGATAAATGATTTGAGGACGAATTTATAAAAGAGTCGTTGTGTCAAGCTATGGATCTTGGTCTTTATCCATAGGTCAGACAGTCAGGAGAAAGCTGAGACATTTTTAAAGGAAGGGTTGTGTGATCAGACCTGGTTGGCAGGAGGAATAACCTTGGTTTCTATGTGAAAGAAAATAGGAGGAGGAAGAGAAGAGATGTGAGGCTAGGATATGAGGAGTGATAGTTGAGGTGAGAGATAATGAGGCCCTAAACTGAGGCAGCGGTGGCCAAAATAAAAAGGGATCTATTTCTGGGGTAAAATGGACAGGATTTAGTGATTGAATGGATTGGAGGTTAGAGAGAAGGAGGGGATTTGGGATCACAGCTGGATTTCTAGTTTGGAGATGAGGTGAATTACAATACGATTTATTGAGGTGGAGAAAATACAGGAGGCAAGATAGGGTTGTTAGAAGAAAATAACAATTTTGCTTGTACCAGGTAGAGTGGAGATGCCTGAGGGAAATTCAAGGCAGTTATGATACAGAATGAGGAACAGAAAGATCTTGAGCCCTTTGGTATTAAGACCCAGATGTATGATGGTGCTGAGAGACAAGTGTGAATAGATGATGGCAGGTGAAGCAGTCTAGTAGTTGGGAAATGGAGGACCTCAGAAGGGTTCATCTTAATAGTTTGGCTTTATGTCACCAAGAGCCACATAGATGAAAATTGAGATAAGTCTCCCTAGGATGCCTGTGACAGAGATAGTGGGAGCTTGCAACAAATTTGAACTTTTTGGATAACCCTTATTATCTCTAGAGCTTCTTACCCTAGCTCTCTTTGTAGAATCACCAGGGCAAGACTGAATTTTTAAACAACGAATGTTCCTAATAGATATTTATTTTGAACAAACATACATGCACTGATATTCACATTTATCTCTCTCACATGTATATGATTTTTACATATAATATAAACACACATAAATATAGAATATTTTTATTCTCTGCGCATGAGGGAAAGATGATATGGGTCATGTACACTTTTGTATGAAATCTTGTCAATGAGTTTCAACACCCAAAAGGACTTACATTTTTTGCATTTCATCTCATTTTGGAATGAACCTGATATACACTAAACAATTGACAACAGATGTGTTGATAATTATGGAAGGAGAAGGATTTCCCAGGTCTTACTAGATTTATGACACAGGCAATGGCCTGCTTTGCTGCTCTTCTAGACTGGTCTTGAGAAGCTGAGCATGCGTCTCCATTCTCCTCTGTCCCCCGCTCTTGAAATATCAGGCATATTCTGCTTCCTTCTGGAACTTACCACATTTTATTATACAAACTCATTGCTAATCATTATTTATGATTGTACCTTAACTCTTCTGATGGATTTAAATTCCTTGAAGACTTGGAATGTGTTTATTTAAACATTGTGCCCCATGCATGAACTAAAATTGTACTTTATATTGCACACAGTAGTTATTCAATAAATACTTATTGACCAGATGAATGCCGTACCAACTTCTGGGCTAAAAAGGATTTCTGAACATTTTCTTTAATAAAAGGCATTAATTACAATGTTAGAATAAAAGATTATGCACATAAATAAGTTTGGTGAGTTAAGATTTCCCAGATATAAATGGGAAGGGGGCAATCAAATCAAGTAAATATCATTTACTCAGGATAAATGGTAATATCTGGTAATGGTTAATTATGCAATTAAGCATACTAATTTCCTGCATAAACTCACTTTTTGTCATTCTAAATATATTAATAAACGAATGTCAAAGCAGAAGGTGTTTATTCACTTGAAGCTGATTTCTTGTAACAATATTCTAGATTTTTTTTTTTTGTGAGAGAGTAGAAAATAAAGAAGCCCTAAATGCCTTTTCCATGGGATTTCTCTTTGTGTTTTGAAAAACTGTTCCTGGTAGTATACGTGCAGACACTGTTTTCTGACAGCAAATAACCTAGCTAACTGGCAGCAGAAATGTCTTCCTCTCTGTAGAAAGTAGGCTATGGAACTCCCTGCAGTGGAATTCAATAGCAACCACGAGACAGACAGCCAAGCTGATTTGGAGAGAGTTCTGAATATCTCCTGCATCAGGTGGAGAGATGTAGGGGAGCAACAGGGGGAGGGGATATCTGTGAGTCTCCCACTATCCTCTGAGAGCATTCTGATGTATAGTTTAATGCTAGTTTTAAATCCATGGAGAAAATGTTCACTCTGCACCAATGTAAATTACAGAAAATTAACAGACTTTACTGGCTCTCCCACCCTCTGTCTAGTCTCTCTGTCCTCCATCTCCTTCCCACTTTCCTCATTCTCTCCTTCCATCATTATCCTACATTGCTCAGAGGTCACGTCCATGTTCACTCTTCTCATCACTGTCATATTTTAATCCCATTTTCCTACAGTCCTTACTCATTTTTACTCCACCTTGAGACCCATCTAAAGAAGCCCACTTCTGAAACTGGGTCTTCACTGGACATTTTTCTTTTTTTCAAGAAACTAGACCCATGGGCAGGTTCTGATTTGCTATTAAAATTGAATGTGTCCCTTCATCCCAAGTCAGGGCTCTATCCTCAACTCCGATGTGACACCTTTTAGTTCCCAACCTGGACTCTGAAATACATTCCCTTCTACTTCTCCCAAACCAGGACATTGGTTCACTGTTGTGATCTTTCTGACAAAATTTCTCTTGTAAATAGGCTTCAGAGTCTCTCATCTAAAATATACCTCTAATATCTCTCTTTTAATACACATCTTTCTTGCTACTATTCTCTCTCTCTCTCTCTCTCTCTCTCTCTCTCTCTCTCTCTCTCACACACACACACACACACACACACAC
>RJWH01008020.1:0-16789 GCA_004363575.1 Solenodon paradoxus | reverse complement strand
ATATCTTACTCAATTTTTCTTTTGTATCTAACACCATAGCCACTCTCCTCTTTGAATTTGTGAGTCCTCTCTTTTTTCCCCCAACCTTCTGAAAATTCGTCCTCAATGATTTCAGGGGTTTCTTTCACCCTCAACCCTTTCCCCTCACCCACACTTCTACTGTCTTGTCAGGACCTCACCCTTTCTTGCCTCTATTAATGCTGTTGTCCCAGACTCTTGTCTAATCTCTCTTTTCCACTTGCTCTCCAGTTTGTCAATGATCTGTTGATAGTGTGCTTTATCTTTTTAATCTTTAAGAACTAATGTTGTTGAGTCATTTCTGTTATCTATAATTCCAGTTTGGCTGAGTTTCTTAAAATTCTATCTATAATACCATGGTATATGTTTTAACTTGGTGCTAAGCTTCCTTGGCAGTAGAGTAGAACTAACATAAATATCTGGGTGTAATTATATTCTTTTCTAATGTCCTATTCAAGTATATTGGTGTAGGTTGTTAATTATTTCATATTGACCACTAATGAAGTAGCTCATTTAAAGGCCAAAATCAATGCTTTCAAAAGTCATGGGACTTTTTGAACTATTAAAAGACATAGGATTGAACCCAGTATTACTTTAGTTGCTTCACTGACAGGAAAATTAAACAGATTTCCTAAAATCAGACCTAATTATTTATAAGTGACCTTGACCAAGTCACATATATAGATATATATTTTCAATACAACAATTTATTCATTTGTAAAGTAATACTCTCTCATTGGGGTAGTCAAAAAATTCAAATTTTCTTGATCACAACTAGTTAATAGCATTGCAGCTCTGTGAAGTTGCTATGTAAAAATCATACATTGTCAAAAATAGACTTATTATCTTTAGAATATAAGATGCTTCTATCCTATAGGGAAAAAAAATGGATACGTTGCAAACTGATCTAAGAAATATTCCAAATATAAAAATCAGGAAAATTGGTTTGTATCCTCCATGCTGAAGCTAAATACTTTATTTTCCCAACTCCAAAGTTTATATTTTCTCCATTTTATTATTTTGGAGATTGGTATGCATCTATTTAGTGTTATGTCGTCTTTTTTTTTAAAGACTGTTTTTAAAGTTAAAGTGTATCGTAAAATGAATGACATCTTAGAAATAAAATCTCTCAGCTGCCTGACATTGGGTAAATCACCTAGTTCTTGAGTTCTTCATTTCCTTTGTAAACTAAGGGATTCTTACCAGAATACTCTTTCTTTTCTAAGTGTGTATGCTTAGGATAGTCAGAAAGCCCACAATCGCTGGGTAATGCTAGAATTGAGAGCATTAGAGTAATGTATGAGAGAATTTAAGCAGAATTTAAAATCCTGCTGCAGTCCAACCTCTAGGAAAGCTACAGGCAATGCAGTGAGTGGGGCTGTTCTGGATTATCCTCAGCAACCTTCGATGCAGATAAAGAGCATTCATACTAAGCACCTAAGTGCTGAGAGACCTGGCAAAGGTATGTTCTCACCTGGAAGAATCTGTCAGGGTGAACTCCTGAGAAGCCAGACACCTTGAAGGCACTGGCTGAGGAGTCACTTGGCTAGAGCAGAATCACACAATCACCTGGGAGAAATTTGGACCCATACTGCTGGGAAATGCTGCATCTGCACACAAGGCTAAGACAGATGATCTTTAACATTCACTCAGGGAAGACAGGAGCTCAGATTTGAAGAGCTTGAATATAATATTTGCAAGACAAGATTCTGGGTAATGAATTATAAAACAAGTGTTTGGAAATCAGAAGCCAAAGGACCTCTTGACATTGTGTGGCACCTGGTTAGTAATCCTCCTTTAGCTCAAACATTCATGTTCCTAAATTGCTGCTTTCAATCTGTTTTCCTCACCTTAGATCCACTCGGAGGCTAAAAGGAATCACTACCCCTACACTCCAGGTGTCAGTCTCTCATAATCCTCTAGTCTCTTCT
The DNA here is from genome assembly GCA_004363575.1 of Solenodon paradoxus. NCBI lineage: Eukaryota > Metazoa > Chordata > Mammalia > Eulipotyphla > Solenodontidae > Solenodon > Solenodon paradoxus. The sequence continues at coordinate 14,840 of RJWH01008020.1, read as the reverse complement.
CTCTGTCTTCTCTCTAGTGAGCCTCTGCCAGGAGCTGGGACTATGTCTCCTGCAAGTCAGGACAGTGTGGCAGAAGTAGAAATGTGCAGGGCTCATAGAGCTTCTGATTTTATGTTAAGACTTACCCCCCAAAAAAAAGAATACAGAAAACAAATACCTGAGTGCCCACCACCCAGATGTAAGCAGTGGCTATTTGTTCACTAATGCTTACTTCAAATAAAGTTAGTCCTTTTTTGTTTCCCTATCTTTCTCCTCCTCCCTCTCGACAGGCAACCACTATTATGAATCTAGTGTGCATTCTACCAGTAAAGTTTGGGCTACTTAGATATCATTGTTAGAGCTGGAAGGCATAGAAGGGTCAAATTTTTATTTTTAAATGGTAATATTAAAGCCTAGAGGAATTAAATAATCCAGAGTACCCCAGCCTGCCTCCCCTATTTTCTTCTGTTCTGTATACCCTTACTAAATTCAATATACACGTGATAGTAACAGAAAGCCTCTAACCACTCCGAATTTATCTAGTGGCTAATATTTGTTGTTACATAAAGATTAAAAAATAAATAAGAAGAAAAGGAAGGAAGAGAGGGAGTGAGGAAGGAGGAGGGAACAGGGGGAGGGAAAAAGGGAGGAAGGTTAGTTTAATTTCTCTTATCAGGAAAGTGACATTTACAACCCAGGAAATGAGAAGTGATAGTATTAAACTAAAGGTTCTGTTTGATCAGGGTCACATACTACAAACGTTAGAAAGCACTATGCATCGTCTAAAAGGAGACCATTGATATTGACTTTAATACATTACCAGTTAATATTGGGGAAGATTTTGTCAATGGGCACCATTTTCGGAGAATACTTTGACTAAGAAGCCCAAAATATGTGTGTTCTTTGACTCAACAATCAGACATATATGTTTTTAATAGAAAAAAGGAAATAAATTAAGTATTCAAAAATGCCATTATAATTATGAATATTCTATATTAAAATGGTGTTATAGAGTCACAGTAAAATATACATAAAAGGTATAATATTATTATATTAAAAAATAAGTATAGGCAAAAACTGATGGCCACATGATTCAATACACTGGCACAGTCCACAAATATCCCAAGGTCCCCAGTTCAGGACCTGGGCCTGGGAGAAACCAAGATGAACAATTAGAATAAATAAAAATAAAGTACTCTTCCTCCTTTCTCTTCCTGCCTGCTTACTCGACTTCATTCATGCCTGCACCTTCCTTAAAAATAAATAAGGAGAGCAAACCAAGCATACAATATACACACCGGGTATACACATACCCACAGGAAGTGGTAGGAAAATTCATAGCTTAGGTATTCAGCAATGCATAACATACAAGAGGGTCAATATTTCCTGAGCTCTATGGAAGTAATTAATACTGGAGAATTGGGGAAAAGTAGCAATGCTGAAATTTCCTTTTCAAATGTTTCCAAACGAACTAGCTTTCTTAAAGTATCAGAAACAAAAATGTACTTTTTTCTTTTTTTCCATGTAGTTCGGTGTCTCCAGAATCCAGGATGAGGAGAGCGAGCCTCCGCTAGTGCCTACCTGGGATGACAGTCCAGCTGCCACTCCTTTATCAGTGGCTGCCACTACCCAGGGACCATTGCTCAGCTCCACTGTGGGTCAGGCACAGGGTCTGGAAACCAGACCTCCAAGACCTTTTTCGACTTTACAATCAGAAAAGTTGGTGCACAAAGGTAAGAGATACCATCAATCCGCTGCCGCATCTACAGTGTGAAGAAGGCCTAGTAAGAATGGTCTCATCTAGAACATGTCATGACTCTCAGTGGGGAGGAGGACATAAGATATTTCTCACTTAGTATTCTTAGAATTAGAAAACTATCTGAAGTGGAATACATTTGATCCATTTTAAAACTCTCACGTGTTATATTATTAATTTGAATGTATTTAGAGACCATCGTACTTTCACGTTTGTCATAGTCCATTCTCCCTATTGTCTACATGTGCCTTCACACATATAGACATTTGAGGGTGTGACTCCTAGATTATAGAAGAGAGAAGAAAAAAGCTATAATCTAAATTCTGATTTACCAACATTTTCTATGGAGTTTATATCTAAAAAACAAGTAATTATACACAGTTTCTAAAGAATATGCAAAAGAAATAATATTCTTGCCAAAAGTATCTTAGGCTGACTTGAAAAAAAGGTTATATAATATATGCTATTTAGGTTTTAATGGTGGAGGTAGTGAAAATTCATTGCTCCTTTCTATTTAATGCAAGGAGTCTTTATGGGAGAGGTAGATTTCCTTCAGACAAAAAAGGGACATTGGAATGTCAAAACCAGGATGGGATTATGTGCTGATGACTAAGAGGGGAGGAGGTGGAATGATCTGAGCTGGAGCAGAGCAGCCAGACCAGCAACCAATAAATACTATGTGATGCCAATCAGTGAACGCATAATAATGACATGTGTCTGGCAGGACTTCATACAAACAGCCAGGCTGGGTACAAGGAATTTTGGTGCAAGGAATTCTGGCACATTAGGCAAAAAACAAATTTGGTGCTCCTATAAGCCCTGTTCTAAATGTCCTGCCTAAAACACATGCCACTTTAACCATGCCAGTGCCAGAAATAACCCTCATACTGTTCACCCGCAACTCATCCGTGGCGTAGTATTCAGCTCCCTTTGCAGAACCAGGTGGGTACAGAGTGTGGAGGTTGGGTTGGAGGTGGGGGATCCTCTTCCAGCAGGGCTCCTGTTTCCTCATAGGGGCAGAAGCAGCAGTAGCGGCCGGGGTCTGCCACAGTAAGTGCTGGCAAGAGCCACCTTTAACACAGGGCAAAGGGGCTCCTCAACAGACTTGTTCCAGGTCCTCAACTTCCTGTTTTGTCCCATGTTAAAGATGGACCTGGTTTATTAAAAATTGGACAGAAAAACCCATTTATATTAAAACAACAGGACAATCAGGAGATATTAAAAAAAAACAAAAAAACAAAAAAACCAGTATTGCACCATTTAAAATGGTATGTTTGTCAGCCTAGTTTTACAAAAAAAGTAAATTGAGACACATTTCAGTTCTGGGGAAATGACTTTGGGAGATGGAGAGAGGACTGATTATGCTACTGAGAAATGACGTTGTGGCCTCTGAAAGTCTCACAGAACACAAGTCGCAAATAGCAGGTACTTACTAAGATGCATGTGCGTGTGTGTGTGTGTGTGTGTGTGTGTGTGTGTGTGTGTGTGTGTGTGTGACTTCTCCTATCTTAGAGTCATGTTCTCTGGTAGGAAATATGAATTAAGATAATAAGGGATAGATACCATGAAAGAAAGGGATTTAATGAATTTTTTATGGTTGTGGCTCTCTTTTGAATTTTTTTTTTAAATAGTGGATGTGTTTCTGAAATGTATTTTTAGGCTGACTTTAAAAGGTCATACTCTTGTTGTCCTTCAAGACCTGCTCTTTTTAACAGAAAATTATAATATGAAGTGAGTTCCTTATTTTACTTCTTAGGTTATTTAAAGGGATTTTCCTGTTTTAGTAGGCACAATTACATGTGATCATGGTGCCATGGTGCCAACTATGAACAAACTGGAAGAGAATGTGTACAGAAAACCAAAATCATCTTCATTCCAAATATTAATATGATTCTAAATCAAATTCAAAGTAAACAACTTTCTTCTGTCAACTAATCCCCACAAGGGTGTTAGCCAGTGATGACTCACAGTTTATGCTTTCAAGGAAATATGTATTTTAATGAAGTTTCATGAAGATTAAAAGCTTTTTCATTTTCAAAGGAATGATTATCTAATGGTGTTTCACATGGTGGAGGAAATACTTTGAGTATTAAGGAAAGTTTTTTTTTTTACTTAGAACTATGTTTTATTAGTATGTTAGTGTGAATATAGAAGAAATTCATAAAGCTTTTACTTTTCCTTCATCGGTGAAAGAAAACCCTGTAACAACACATTATCCTCTTCTCGTTCTAGATCCGAGGTGTTCGGAAGCCCTGAAACCTGGAAACTGTGGTGACTATGTGGTTCGATGGTACTATGACAAACAGGTCAACTCGTGTGCCCGCTTTTGGTTCAGTGGCTGTAATGGCTCCGGAAATAGATTCAACAGTGAAAAGGAATGTCAAGAAATCTGCGTCCAAGGATGAACAAGTAAATTAACCTGTAATGAATCAAGTCTATGTTTCTATTAAAACGTCTAGAAAGAATGTCTAATTTTAGCATTTACTGTACAAATAAAGCACCATATTTGGTTGCATACATTTATAATTTATAAACATAGTTGAATCCTTACGACCATCGTAAGATGTAGGTATTAACCATTTTTGCAGATGAATAGTTAGATGACGCTGAAGCTCTGAGAAATTTAGTAGTTTTTCAATCATCACCTAACTGAAAATGATGGAGTTGGGATTCAATTCAGGGCACTTCAAGTGAAGTCTCTATCTCCATGACAACCAACAATATGGTTCTCATTCCCCTTAAGAGCTATTCCATGTGTTGTATCAGATTAAATGTCTGTTCCTACCCGCCCATATTCCCAGCACCCTCAAGTTCCTCCTACCCACCTCAGATCCCAGCCCCCTCCTGGCCCTGACAGGATCAAAAGGTGGTAGGGATGGACTTGGGTTTGGGAATTAAGTATAATGGGAATATGTTGGTTTGTGGGTGGTAGCAAGATAAGAAAAATATTCTGCTTGGAGGAAAAGTCAAATGATGGAATGGTTCTGAGAGGAGAGAGGCTCTAGGATAGGAGTGGGACAATGAGAGTAGCTCAATTTTTGCCTCACTTGCCCTGAAAGTGATTAAGAAACAAAACTGAATGAAAATTACTTAAACTGTCACTCCCCACTCCTCCTGCGTGTTTGATAAGTCTTTACTGTGTATTTAAACTCCATATTTTAACAAAAATGATCATTTAAACACCCTTCCTAAAGAAGACTTTCCATTTTAGAGGGTGGAATGAGAAGCCCTTGAGAACCAAGGGTTAAAGCCCACATCACTCTTGAATAGGATATTTTAAAGACAGGACTTGCATTGAAAAATAAGCCACAACATTGAAATATATGATTTAACAGAGAAATAGAGAATTGGCTCCGTCCATTTATAATAATTTCCAGTCTGGGAAGATCATTAGTCTGACCTGAGCTCAGACAGCATTTGCAAATATTATCTCACGGCACACTTTCGTCTTTTAGGTCTGTGACCCTCATTCAAGTTCCGCAGTGCTAAAAAGAGCACTCAAGGAAAGAGGAAGTGGAAGAAGAATTATCTTAGTAAAACAATGCTGTGTAGTTTAATTAAATTCATATTTAATAGTGCCACAGGATATATGAATTATACTTGTAAATTTTAAAGTGCTAATAAGATTTGCTGCTTCCATCCCAGAGTGCAGTTCACATACATCCCAAGGATCCGAGTTCAAGTCCCAGGGCAGCAGGGGAGAAAGGGTGGTGGGGTTGGGGGACCAAGATGAACAACTTAATAAAAATAAATAAAAAGGAAGAAAAAAAAAAGGAACACCAGTGAGCACATCACACAGAGAATAAGCCAAACAGAACCAATTATTTTGAAGCTTTTTGCATCCCCGTTTCCAGCCAGGGATATCCTGTGTTGAACTTCTTATTTACCATTTTAGTTTGCTATATTTTTTTATATGTAATTTTTAAAAATTCCTTTTTGCAGAAAGGTATAGGCAGAAATGAAGGCGCGTGGGCAGGTAGAAAGGCAAGAAGAGAGAAGAAAAAGAAGCATTTTTATTTTATTTTTATTCAGTTATTCACATTGGTTGTTCTCCTAAGACCCAGGAAATGAACCCAGGTACTTGGGATGTATGTGCACTGCACTCCTATGGAAATGGTTGACCTTACTGCTACTCAACCTGGGCTGCCTTTATATGTAATTTGATATGTACTATTTCTAAAGAATAGTCTTGCTTATTTTAGCACTGTATAAAAATGCTGTTAATACTCGAGTCTTCCACAACTTGTTATTTCATTCAATATTATAATTAATCCATATATTCTGCTATATCTAAATGTATTCCTAAATAACTCATTATTTAGGGATTTATTTTTGAGCTTTAGAAAATCTATCTCATAATACATAATTCTCTGCTTCTTGCTGTTATTGTATTACAATTCATACCAATCATTTACTTTCATAGTTGTACAATATTTGTGTGAATATATCACAATATATTTAACCATTGACTTCTCTATGATCAATTAAATTGTTTCTAAATGTGTTTCACTATTCTATCAGTATTTCTACGCATACTTTTATGTATAGCTTTGGGTGAAATGTACCAATGTTTTTCTAGGATAGATAGCCCAGAATGGAACTGCTGTGTTGTAAGAAATGTAAACACTCAAAAATAGTATATCATACCAAATTTTCTCCCGATGTGTTTGAACCACTTTGCTATTAAATCCCCACCAATTATATATAAGAGTTCCCATTGCTTGATATTCTTGTCAATACTTAGTATTGTCAGACTTTCATATTTTGCTATAATGTGTATAAAACAATAATTAGTTTTAATTTATCTTTCTCTGGTGACCTCTTACTGCCTTTATTTACCTTCTGTGCTGCTGTCTCTGTGAAATGTCTGTTTCTAACTTGGCAATATTTTTCAACTGAATTGTTTGTCTTTATTGAACTTACAGTTTTGTATGTACATTCTGAAATCTAATTCTTTGTTCATTACACTGCAGGTATCTTTGTAGCTTGATTTTTTTGTTAAAGCAAAGTGCAGGCAGGTGAGCAGACAGGCAGGAAGAGAGAGAAGGATGAAACATTTTATTTTATTTTTATCTAGTTGTTCAAACTGGTTGTTTCCCCCAGACCTGGGACTCAAACCCAGGGGTATGTGGCCTGTGCCTCTTCAGAGATGATTGACCTAACCACTACTCCACCAGGGCACACCTGTAACTTGATTTTTTACTTGCCTTTTATTTTTTAAGAGAGAGAAGGAAGAAGTATCTTTATTTTTTTTTGTACTTTTCACCCGTTTCAGGTCAAGAACCTGGGCTTACATGGTCCACACGCCAATGTCTCAGCTATCTGAGCCCCAAGGGTATGCTCTAAGTTACTTTCATTTTTCTTTCTTAAGCTTCTACTTTGAGTCATGATGTAAAACTTACAGGTACACATGGAAAAGACATGATTCACAGTTAAAAGTGAAGACAACCTAACCAAAAAGCTTTAATGCCTGTTGACTAACTTTAAAGCAGAAGTTCTCCATGTGACATGCAGCAGGGCTGAAAAGAAGTTAATATTCTACTCCTTAAAAGAAGTTAATATTCTACTCCTTCTTCCTCACCCTCTCTTTCAACAGAATTCTCGTCCACTTCCTCATAATCCTTCTCCAGGGCAGCTGTGTCCTCACGTGCCTCCAAGAACTCTCCTTCCTCCATGCCCTCACCCATATACCAGTGAACAAAGGCACACTTGGCACACATCAGGTCAAACTTGTGGTCCAGGAGAACTCAGGCCTCAGCAATGGCTGCGGTGTTGCTCAGCGTGCACACAGCTTGCTGTACTTTGGCCAAGTCTCCACCAGGGACCACAGTGGGAGGCTGGTAATTGATGCCAACTTTGAAGCTAGTGGGGCACCAGTCCACATACTGGATGCTGCGTTTGGTCTTGATGGTGGCGATGGCAGCACTGACATCTTTGGGAACCATGTCACCACAGTACGACAACCATGTATTTACCATGACAAGGGTCACATTTCACCATCGGGTTGGCTGACTCAAAGCATGCATTGGTGATCTCTGCAACAGAAAGCTGCTCATGGTAGGCCTTCTCAGCAAAGATGACCGGAGCATGTGTGGCTAAAGGGAAGTGAATGTGGAGATAGGGTACCAGGTTGGTCTGGAATTCAGTCAGATCAACTTCAGAGCACCATCGAATCTGAGGAAAGAAGTGATAGAGGACAAAATCTGGCTAATAAGGCAGTTAAGGTTAGTGTAGGTTGGATGCTCAATATCGAAGTTTCTGTAACAGATGTCATAGATGGCCTCGTTGCCCACCATGAAGACCCAATCAGAATGCTCCAGGGTGGTGTGGAAGTCTAGCCTGGACTTCTTGCCATGTCAACACAGAGACTTTCCATCAGCAGGGAGGTGAACCCAGAACCAGTTACCCCACCAAAGATGTGGGAAACCAGGAAGCCCTCAAGACCTGTGCACTGGTCAGCCAGCTTTCAAATTCAGTTCAAGACAAGCTCAATGATCTCTTTGCCAATGTTACAGTGGCCTCGGGTGTAGTTTTTGGCAGCACCTTCCTTACCTGTGATGAGCTGCTCAGGGTGGAAGAGCTGGTGGTAGGTGCCAGTGTGAACTTCATCGATAACTGTGGGTTCCAGGTCTACAAACACTGCCCTGGGTACATGCTTGCCAGCGCCTGTCTCACTGAAGAAGTTGTTGAAGGAGTCATCTCCTCCCCAAATGGTCTTGCCAGTGGGCATCTGGCCATCATGCTAGATGCCGTGTTCTAGGCAGTAGAGCTTCCAGCAGGCATTTCCAATCTGGATACCAGCCTGGCCAATGTGGATGGAGATGCACTCACTCATGGTAGCTACCAGTTAGCAAGTGCAGGCGACAGGGACTGAAGCGAGTCCAAGTTACCGTCCCCAACAAGCTAGCAGTCATGGTATGTAGTAAGTAACACACTCTGAGTTACTTTAGTTAAAGTGAGAAAGCTCTCTAATGCTCTATCATTTATCCATTGTTTCTACTGTGGCCAGCACTTTGTGTTCTGCCTGTATGACACTCAGCCTCAGCCACCTTCCTTGGGTGGGAAATTCCCACCCCTTATCTCCTTAGAGTCCCATCTTCATGACTTTTAATTTTTTATGATCCTGTTAGGTGATTTTTTTTTCTTTGTGTTTTGTAGTCATCCTCAGTATGAAAGTGGAGCTACATAGATGGCTAGTTTTGCCTTATTAATTTTGTTGTGAGATTGAGAACTTCGGTATTATTTTTCTGAGGTCCTAAAATGCATCAAATAATAAAAACCATTTACCATATGGTTTTTGGAGAATATCTAGTTGTCTCTTTGCCCGAAATAGAAATACTTACACTCCATTTTCAAGCTTTTCACAACTTTGCCCACATCGAAAATTGATAAGCAAACATGTTATGATGATGACTTGGGTATTTATCCTTTTGCTAAAACCATCTTCTCTTCCTATAATTGACCAGATTCTAATACAGTAAAGACAATTTGTAGGCCTCCTTCTTTGTGTGCTCTCTCATCCCTAACAGTTGGGTCACACTCAATGCTGTGGGCCCAAAGCACTTAAGGTTTCATCTCCATTCTATCTTGACCATAGTCAGCTCTTGGCACTTAGTGGAGAGTATCTGCATTAATTTCCTCTTGTTTCTCAAACAAACTAGCACACATATGGCAGTTAAGCAACACAAATCTTACAGTTCTGTAGGTCAGGAGTCAGTTCTTACTGGGCTAAAATCAAAGTATCAGCAGTACTATCTCTTCTGGAGGATCTGTTTCTTTTCATTTTCCAACTTTTAGAAGCCACCTACATCCCTTGGCTTCTAGCCCCTTTCTCTATCTTCAAAGCCAGCAATGGCTGGTTAAGTTCTTCCTAAGCTGCTGTCTCTTTGGTTCTCAGACTATGGCTAGAAGAGTTATTCTACTTTTAAGGACTCCTGTGATTAGATCCAGCCCACCTGAATAATATAGGATAATCTCCCATATTAAAGTCACATCTTAATCACATCTACAAAGTGCCTTTTGCCAGATAAGATAGTATATCTACAGTTTCTGAGGATTAGGGAATGGACAATTTTAGAGTCATTATTCCATCAGTTACAATATCTATGTCCTCTATTGGCTCTCTGACCTTAAAAGCGAAGACAGATTTATTTGTCTTTGTCTCTAATTCCTGGCACATACGAAGAACTCAATACATTTTAAACTCCCTTTATGAAAGTCATTACAGAAATAATTGGCTACTTGAAAGAGAAATAGAAAAGGCCAGAAAAGAATCACACTAGTTTAAAAGGCAAATAAGAGAAAAGTGAAATGTCAATGAATAAAAACTATCATGCTCTCATTTACTTTGAAACTCAGAACCCACTTTCTTTTACTCCCCACCTTGGTTAGCAAAACAGGAACAATTGAGAGGAGTATTGTCGAGCTAGATAAAGGACCAAAGAGGCTGAATTGAACAATCCAAGAATTCTGGAAAAGAGAATCATTTATATTTTAAGCTTGTTAAAAAATCAGTAGAGATGGTGAAAATATCTGACATCTTGTTTCTTAAGTAAGAAAAGAACAGATTATGTCCATAAGGTGCTAAAAATAAGAATATGTAGCTTAAGAAGTTTCTACTTTACATTAAGATATTGAGAAATTTTTATCAAGTACTGATTATGTTTAAGAATTTTAACAGTGAGGAAACTCTACTAATATATTAAAATAGCTCGGATGATCTTTTCTGTCTTTTTCATTTAGTTGAAACTTTAGCTTTGTTGACTGTAAGAAAAAACTCTAATCAGGGGTTTGAAAACTTGTTCATCAGACTTGGTGATAATAGTTTGTGTGTTCTTCCCAAACACAGCAAAAACTAAACAAGAGAGTGAGAAAAAGATCTGTATGTCATATGTAATGTTTCACATATCTAGCAAACCAAGAGATTCTAACGATCAAAAAGAATAAAAGGGAAAAACTAAAGAAAAAATATGGATTGGCAATTCAAAGAAGGTGGCCGAGACATGCAAAGAGACACTCTTCTTCATTAACTGTCAGAGTCATGCAGGCTAGGAGGAGCCCGGGCACACAAGGGGCATTGTGCTGAGCCACCCTGGCCAAGAACCAGGACAGGACTCTAAAGTACATCAACTTCAGCAGAGTCTATGTGACTTGGAATTTTAAGAGTTCAGCTATTTGTGACCTTTTTTTTTCTACAAATCTACAATTCAGTATATTTAATTTATAGCAACACAAAGCTAGATTAATGCTGCTCAAGAGGCTAAGATTTCATCCTTCTTTATGATATCTTCAAGTGAAACATTGCTAAAATAAAACATGTTTTAGAATATATGTGTGTAATGGTCAAACCAAGAATAGCCCCAAATCATATTTCACACACACACACACACACACACACACACACACACACACACACACACACACACACACACACATATGGCATTTTGATTTTTTTAGAAAACATTGGATTGATTTTATTTCTAAAAACATTATTTCTTATCAATTTTTTTCTTTGAAACTAATATCTTTGGAAAAATCTTGATTCACATTAATTGAAAGTCACACCAGTCTCTGAAATTCAGGAAATTTCAAGCCCTTCTTTAATCAGGTTCAGAAAACATGGGCTCTTAGAATTGCAAGAATCCTTAGAGTCATCTATTCCTTTGTTTACTGCTTTAGACAAACACCCTAAGTGACTGGGTTTTCTGGGTGAACACATCTGGTAGGACAATCATCTCCTCAGAAGCATTCCTTTCTTCAGATAACGCCCAGCTCCACTGCTGTTAACTTGAGCTGGGTGTCTCCTGGGTGTCTCTGACCTAGTAGAGCCATTCAGAATGGTTGCATAATTATTTTAAAGACAGTTGATGTGCCCTTTTTCATTTGGTCTGCTTCAGCAGCTTCTCCTATTTCCATGACTCTTTTACCATCTTTTCCTCTAATTCTGAGTATTCTGTCCAAGTTGTAAGGCTGTTCTTAAGTGACTGGAGGACAGGAGAGAAGCAAGCCAACACACTCCTCATTTTAAATATTACATACCTATGGAACATAAAAACCTAAGATGATATGTCAACAGAAGACATAATAAACATTCCCTCTTACCTTGAAAGCAAGAAAAAAGAAATACAAACCAAAAAACAGGAATTACATAGTAGGAATCATAAATAGTCAATTAGGATTTGTGGATTACAAAAACAGTTAAGATTTCTCTCCCTATTTCTCTTTGAAATTGATAGGAAGCTTTAACTTTATTTTTGCTATCCTTCTAATTCACCCTTAAATTCCACAGTCACATTTTCTTGACATTATTTTTTAAGTATTAATGAAACTCTCCAGTTATTTTATCCTTAGTGTATTATTTGCTTTTACCTCAAATTTATCACTTGTCTGTTTTCCCTCTCTTGCATCTTAATGAAGAGTACTATGGCTCTGTTTTTATCTGCAACTTGAGATTTTTCTCAAATTGATTCCATTATGAATATATCACTGCCCAGACTTGCTTTTAGCTGTTTAAAATAAAACAGAACATATCCCTGATGGGAATCAAAAAAGCAAAACAAATTTCAACCACCCTTGTCTTTAGGTAATTGTCTCATCGCTAGTCTTTCAAGAAATTAATACTGGAATTTATATAGACATTCCCAGCAGTATATTACATACTTTATTATTAGAAAAATATTGACAAATACAGTAAAATTGAATAAAATTGTGCTTCATATTGTAGAGTGTTACCTGAGCTTTTCTTATATTAAAATTTAGAAGCCTAATCTATTAAATTTTCTTTGTGCCACCCTCCATTTTCACCACAAACCAACAGTTCCTCTGTATTCTGTTTCTCTGTGGACAACAGAAGTATTTGTCCAGTGACCTCCTCTGGTTTCTGAAAAATATCCCAGACTCTCCTCTCTTACTCTTCAGATCCCATTGCTCAGAGCATTTTGTCCATCTTACTTCTTCCTGTTCCTCTCTACCCCGAGTCTGTCTTCCTAATGTCTCATCACCTACATCTCATCCATCTCTACTCCGAGTCTGTCTTCCTAACGTCTTCTCACCTACATCTCATCCATCTCCTCCAATCTTATTTCTCCCAGTTAGATACATCTGGCTCAATCATTCTCCTCCTTAAAATGGGTTAGGGGTCTTCATGTTCTTCAAGTTACAGAGCAAACTTTCAGCCTAGTATTCAAGGCTTTTCCAGATCTCACTGCCTCCTGCATTCCAGTTCATCTCCCTCCAGCTCCTTATATATAATCTTCAACTCAGCTACACTAGAATATTTGATACTTTGCGAGAACACCATTCATTTCCCTTTGGAATTTTCCTTATTTTCTCCTTCCTTTCTTTTCCCCTTCCCTCTTCTCTCTCTTCCTAGCTTCTTCCATTAGTATAATGGAATTCATTCTTTACCAGTAAGTAAAAAACTACCTTAGTACTTTTAAGAGCTTTATAGCAGTTTGTTTTATTTAATCAATCTACCTTTGCTGGGCATTTTTTAAGTGTTTCAAATATTTTGTTATTACAGCCAAATCATCACTGAATATGCTGGTGTACATTAGTCTTTGTGAAGAGATGTGCCTAATAAAATATATTCATAAAGGGAAATTGTAAGGACAAGCACAATATACTTTGATAGGTAAGCCAAACTCTTCTTTAAAGATTGGACCAATTTACATTCCACCAACCTATGGACGAATCTGATTTTTCACCTTCACATCTCCTTGAATGCTTTCACTTATTTTATTGTTTTCTCATCTGAGAATTGAAAACAGAATTTCATTTTATTTTAATCTATTTAATCTCTTTTTAATATTATGAAACATTTGATACATACAAAAGAAGGTATTTACACAGGTTTTAAAGTGAAAGAATCATGTAAAAACTTGTGTATGTACCGCCCAGCTTAAGAAATGGATTGTTAACAGTATCATTAAATTTTTATCTAAGACTGCCTCCAAACGGACAAAGCCAACTTGAAAATAAGTGATCACGGTGATTTGGGTATCCAAAGACATACTTATGAGAGTTTTAAAAGATTGCCATGTCGTAATGTGTTATGTGGATCCCTGAGGTTATTGTGTCCAAAGAAACCTATCCAGAGACACTCCGGCTCTCCAGAGGCTACTTGTCAAAGGATGTGTTACACAAATCCCCAGAGGTCACTCTTGGATGCAGTTCAAGACAGGATATCTTGATGCAACCAATGCAGTACTACCTCCTGATAGTACCAGGCTGCCGCGGTCCAGCCGCAGCAGGACCCAGGGGGTCCAGAAGGTGGGTAAGGCGTCGGCGAGTGGGAGACAAAGAAACTCAGACTCGAGGCAGAGTGGATCTTTGTTCCATCTTTATTGCAAGCAGGCAGGTTTTTTATACTTTCTTTTTGCAGCTTTTAGTCTTAAGATTACGTAAACCGAAAGCACAGACCCGCATAGTGTTTTTGTTTTTTAAGTAAATTACCTGCCCTTTTGATAGGATCTTGCTTAAGGCAAGGTGTGAGACAAAAGAGAATTCTACAGACTTGTGAAAGGTTAGAAAGTTATTTATCAAATTCCTAAATGCATACCAAGCTGAATTGAATCTGGCAGGCCCTTTTGTCTTCTAGCAAGTTCTTGCTGCCCAGCGTTTGTGTTGGTCCTATTTTTATGAACCTTTATAAGTTGTTCTAATAGTTTTACTTTTTGTCCCCTATTGTGCATTCTGATTCCATTTTCGTCATAGGCGCCTGTACATGGTAATGGGGGAGCAGGCAGTCGTCCTGCATTATTTTTTCCTCTTGGTGGGTACCATAATTTTCCTTTAATCTTCTAAGCTATTGTTAGGTGAGGGCAATGCTGTGGGAGGGGATCGGAATAGTTTTTCTTTGTTTTTAGTTATAACCTACATCATTAATGGGCCAACTGTGTAAATGAGTGGAGGCTGAAATAATTTCCCTTGCTATAGTTGATTTACTATATCTCCCACAGAGGCAGTTGGGGATATTTTCTGAGTCAATTTCTTGGGTAATTTATAAGTATATTGTTAGCCTTGCATAGAGGCAATGGCATAGGTGAGTTTAGTTTTTTTAGTATCATTTTGCCTTGTTGCAATAGTCCCATTTTTCAGAGAAATT
>RJWH01008019.1:0-34301 GCA_004363575.1 Solenodon paradoxus | reverse complement strand
GGGGGGTGGGTGGTGACTTTGTCACTTAAGCCAGAAGGAGTGACACTGTTGACTCTGCATTAGGGGCCCTGGAACTGCTCTTGTTATTTTGATGAGAGAGTGAGGGGATCCCCGGGAGTAAGTCATGTATCTGAAGTCCAGTAAATGGCCTGAATTCAGACTTTGGTCCTTCAGACCCAGAGAAAAAGGCTTTGCCTGTTATTTTAGCCCTCAGATTTTATTTGATAAATGAAAAGGAAGAAACTTCTTCATTTGGAGAGGCCATTTAGTGAAGACTTGTGGCGCCTGAGCTGTAAGGGACTTCAAGAGATCTTCTGATCCAGTAAGGTATTACTCAGCTTTTCAGAGGAAGTGACTGGGACCAGAGATATAGTAGCCTGTGTGGGGTTATCCAGCCATGAAGTTACAGAGTTAGGAGACTAGTCTTCATGTTCCTTCCACTGAGTCAGGCCTTCCCAGATCCTTGTGCCTGCACCCAGGTGGCAAGTGGGCACCTGACATCACCAGCAGGAGTAGCTCATATGACTAGCATGTCACATTGTTGGGCTTTTCATAAGTCGTCTCTCCCTTTGCTTGCCCCAAGGCAGATGTGGATCAAAAAGATATCATAAAGACAGTTGTCTAGCTGCCTAAAATCTCCAGCAAAGACTTTACAAAGCTCTTCAGGGAAGGCAGTTACATGCTGCTCGTTTCCTTCCTGCGAGGCCATCCTTCCTGGTGTCCAGCTTGCGTCTTCTGTCATCAGTGAAGGCAGAGATGACGCCACCGTCTTTCCAGTCACTTTCTCAATTTCAAGGCTAACGTTTTGATCTCATCTCTCCTTGTGCCCAATTTATTCTGCCAAAAATGAGCTAGACCCTCTGAGGGTCTAGCTTCACTCCCCACTAGGGAGTGATTAACGTGTCCCTTTTCCCTACATGGAGAGGAAATGAGCAAAACACTCTGTTGAAAAAAAAAGAAAAGAAAAGAAAAAGAAGACAAAAATATGTAATACAACCCCAGGCTCCAGTTTGGGTTTGCAAAGTGGAAAACAAAACAGAACCATTTTCCAGGTACTTTTATGTTATTGCCTCTATAATGTGCCCAAAAATATTTTCCAAGTGATTCATCTACAATCCAATAAGAACAACGGCTGTTGCCACTCCTGCGAAAGGATCCGAGGAGCATTTGCAAGCGATTTTATTTTACGAAGGGGAAGTGGCACAGGTGTTTGGAGCCATTTGCCTGAGGCATCAAGGTCTATGCCTGAGGCATCAGCAGTTCCAGGAGGGGTGGCTGGCATCTCTGTAAGTCTGGTGATCACCAATCCGTGGTTAACATGGGAAGGGGCTGCCTGTGGGGGAGCCTTCTAACTGCAGTGTACTGGTCTTCTGCCACTCAAAGGTCTCTTTGTAGTTTGCAAATTAAAAAAATCATCATAATTAACCTTGTGAGGGACTTTCTAGTTTACAAAGTGCCTTATCTCTGTTATCTGAGCTGATCCTGATAACCACTCTGGGATTGGAATGGGTGATGTCATCCCCATTTTACAGATGAGAAAACTGAGACTGAGATATTTCCTACTTTGTCCAAGAATAAGAGGTGCCCCCTCCCTCTCTACACTGCTCCCCCCACCCCCTGCCCCGTTTCTGTAGGTCCTTGGCCCCTTGTGAATGTCATGAATTTGATCTTGAATTCTGATTTAGGGGAGGAAGTATGAGCTCCCCTTAAGATTAATGCCACACAGTCAGTCCCTGGGAGAGTGGGTCGTTAGCCAGGGAATAGAAGTGGCCAGGAGGACCCCAGGCTGGTAGGGGGCCTGCTCTTGTGAGTTCAGACTTGGAGGAAGCTGAGTCCAGGGGTCAATGCTGCCTCTGTGTGGATGGGCAGGAGCTATAAAGAGTGAACTTGGAACCCTGGGGTCCCAATCATCCCCTCGAAGGTCACCTTGGAGTGATGAGAGTCCCTCTTGTCCCTTTCCCTTTGTATTTCCAGGCTGTTAGGAAAGTCTTATTGGATCATTCCAGTCTTGTTTTGTTGTCCTTCTTGGGATGAAGGCCAAGGGCCCATACCCATCACAAAGTATTCTTTGAAAGAGGTGATCTGCTCCTGAGACCACCCTGTTGGTGTCAGCAATGAGACTCCCCTAGGACAAGATGAAGCCTAGGTGATGAGGGCAGAGTAGAAAGAATTTGCTGCCTCTCCTCACTGGAAAGCTCCCTCCACGACCAGTTAGGGAGGGTCAGGGTTGAGAACTTTGCACAACAGTGAAAATACTTAACACTACTGAACTGTACAGTTAAAGGTAGTTAAGATGGCGAGTTTTACATTTTGCGTATTTTACCAGAATAAAAAACAACCAGTTGTAAATAATCGCTCATAGTTTATAAGTCAAATAGCATTAAAACGCTGGTAACAATAGGTGGTATTTCTCTTCCCTACTCCCTAACTCTCCAGCTTCCCTTCTTAGGAGTCATGGCTTTCAGCTTTTTGTCCTAATTTCTTTGGACATTTACATACCTCCATAGTTCTAAAAACCATGTATGTTTTGCTGTTTAATGCATTGATAATATTACCTATTGACTATGGTAATAAAGATTTCATTCTCTAATACTGCCATCCCCTCACGCCCATATACAATATTTACACTTGAATGAAGTCAATATTCAGAATTTACATTATTATGCCTTTTTGAATATTATTTACAACTGACAATTTTTTTCCCCTGACGTTAATAACTGACTTGTTTTGCTTAATAGTTTGCTTTAATTTTCTTTGTACTTACCATTAGCGTCTCAGATTAATTTTCTTCAAGGTCAGTCTCTTGAGACAATCAGCCACTTCCAGCAGTTTCTTGGAGACCTCCCTGCTCCAGGGCCCTCCGTTCTGTCTGGGGACCTGGGAAGGCTGTCCAGATTTCTCTCTTTTTTCAGGAATTCCCTTTGTTTTTCTATGACTTGCAGTCCCTGTTTCTATGATCAGTTATCTCTTCTTGCTTTGCTCCATTGTTTTGCTGGAGCACATTCTCTGGGAGTTTTCTCAGGTTGAAAAGCTATGCGACAGCTGATGGCATGGTCATCATGTCTGTGTGGTGCTGCACACCTGGACTGGAGCCTCCTGCACCTGGCACTCAGTAGTCTTCCCCTTGGGTTGGATCTTCTGTTTCATGGAGCCCACGTGGTCCTACTCCTTAGATAATGCCCTGAGGATGATTTTGAGGGAGACCAGGCAGTGGCGGGGTCCTCATACAGGTCACATACTTGGCAGAAGTGTGACTTGAATCCAGACCTGCTGGCTTATGTCTGGTGCTCTCCTCCCCCTCAGTCCCTTATCTCTCCTACTCTGGTCAAGATAGGTGCTCCCTCATCTCCATCATCCATCTGGCTGTACTCTCCCACCTTGCTAACCCCATTGGGGAAATCTGTCTCTCTAACACCTTGTTCCTTAGCCTGAGCCTCATCCAGGCATGGTCTTCCAGGACAAAACTCCGGGTCTGTAAGGTGACCTGGACATTATGCATGTTGCTGGGTGACTGGCCTACTTGGTGGTTGGGAGTGTGGTTTAGGAGACAGGAGGCTGTCCCTGCTACCTCCTGTTGCCTGGGACACAGCCTTGAGCAGGCCCCTTTGAGATCCTGGAAGTTTCCCTCTATGATGTGGCTGGTTGCCTCTGCCTGGAGAAACTCAGGCCTGAATCAAGCTCCTAAGTCCTTGTAACCTAGTGACTGCAGCATGCTGGAGTGGCAAACTCTTGTTGCTGGGAGGACCTGCTGGCTGCTTTTAGATGACTGCCTCCTCCTTGCCAGGTTTCCCTCTCCCTGCCCTCCTTCAGTCCCCCTAAAGTAGCACTTGTCTTGGGAAGTTTTCAGGAGAGTGCAAGTAAGTTGTCAATTCACGTCAGATGTCTTAAATAAAATCCACGGGTAATCCTCCGGCCCTGCTTTAGCCGTTAGTTTCCATCTTTCCCTGCGAACAACACCCATTGATTTGTGTCTTTCCCCTTTTCATTTCCTTGGCTCCTTCCCTCTGCTTCTGACTGAGGTACAAATTAGCAATAAAATGACCCCAGTCAGGCCATTAAATATTCTAAAGGAAGATAGAAAAGCAAGAAACCTCAGTAATCCATAAATCAATCAGTCCCAAAGCCATTGAAGGTGACTCAACTCTACTCATTCATTCACCCATCCATTCATTTCAGAGATTTCGACTGAATACAGTTCTAGGCTCTAGTGTTATGAAATCACATTGTCTTTCAACTTGAGGTATTTACAACATATTTAAAACAAAATGACTTCTTGAGGATTGTAATCACCCCACAGCCTTGAACCCCGTTGGCTTTACCCTTTCAGTTTGGGGTCCTCACTGTCCACGGTGTGGGCTGAAGGACAGGCAGTATTCTCAGAGTGAGAGCCCATCAGTGTTTGTTGTTGACGATGCTTGATCAATAAAGCTAATCCTGTCATTGTCATCAGAGAATAAATCTGTACTAGTGTATGTGTATGAGAATTTCCCCTGAACATGCTTTTAAGGGCACTCAATCAGACTCTTTATGGTTTCCAAGAGCTGGGGCATGATGAAAAAGGCCTTGGCAATTTTCTGCTGAGGAGATGTTGAGCAGAAAAGAGTCATTCAATTAGTCCAGTCTTGCTGCCCAGACCCCTGGCCATGAGGACCCTCAGTTTTCTTCAGCTCTTGCTTGTGAATCTTTGCGGTCCAGCTCTAATCTCTGCTCCTAGTGGGAGGAGGAGGGGCTCGTAAGCACAGGCAGTGTAACTGGAACAGTGGGATGCAGAACGGGTCTGGGTAGGACTCACGAGCAAACCCAGGTGGGTGGAGGGCAGGGCCGGGCGTGGATTAGCTGGCCTGGTCCTAGTCATCGTGTTCCATGTCGGTATGGGCCTGGTCAGGCTAGGAGGCCACAGAGGTCCAGGATTAGGGCCAAGAGCTCCAGCCCCTGCTCTCTGCAGTTGGCTGGACCTATGCCTGAGTACACTTTGGCTCCTCTGTAGCGCAGGGCCCCCTGGAAAGCACTGAAGCATCTGAAGGCCTCAGGTGCCTGCCAGCCCATTCCACAGGCTCATGGGCTGGGATCTGGGCCCAGGAGGCCTTCCAGCCCTGACATCTCTCACCTCCGGGCCAGCATCATTGCCCCTTGGACTGTGTGTGTATGAGACTTGAGTGCTTTGTTAGGTGTCTTCTCTCCAACATTACCAGAGGCCGCTGAAGAGCATGATTGTTACCTTATGCCAAACACGCCTGAGCCAGGTGGTCAGGGCTCCGCAAAGCTGCTTGAATGGAACAGAGGACCATGCTGGGAGGTGAAGTCCAAATGGGCAGGGAACAGCACTAGGGACAGCATCCAAGATCCATGACTGGGCAGGTCACTCCACAGTTCTCGGTGTTCTCCCAAAGAGAGAAGAAAATGATGGGGGGATGAGGACGATGATGGGGACAGTGTCAGCACATTACAGAGTGTGCAGCACACACTGGGCCTGTTGGAATCCATAATTCTTTCAACTCTAGGAGGCAGGTGTTCTTATCACCCCTGTCACACAGGTGAAGAGAGGGAAGCAGTGTGATCTGATGTCTATGAGATGGCTTCCTTTGGGAAGACCGGTGCCCCCGCCAGCCCCCATCATGGCATGTCTTTCCCTGGTGGTTCATTCCCTTCTTGGTCCCTCATCCCTGGACAGTGAGCTGTCAGCCAGGGCCATGCCTGACTTGTTCACACGGGCCTCTGCGCCTGGCAATTGGTGGTGTGGACTAGAGGCTCAATGGGTGTTTGGAAATGAACGACTGACTGATTCTGAGGTGTCCCTTATCTCCTGGGAACATTCCATCCATCAGCCTGCAGAGGGCAGGTGCTTTCCCGTGTCCCCTGCAGTGTCCGCTGAGCTGGGGGGTTCCCAGAAGCAGGCTCCTCTATTGGACAGGTGTTCATTGAACATGTACTACGTGCCCTGGTCTATACTGATGAAAGCCGACGGGCACTTGACTTCAACGTGCAATGTCAAGTTTCCAACATCTGCAGAATGTCCTTTACTTGAATTTCTCCTAAAGGCTCTCTCTGGCGTTTTCGCAAATAACTGCTTTGCTCTCTAGAGTCCAGGAAAGGGTGACACGTGTGCTTGCTGGCCTTCTCGGTTTCCAAGGTCCCTGCAGTACCCACTTCCCCATCCCTGGGGTAGAGCAGCTGTGATTCAGTTATGCACGTGACTACAGGGTCCCTGACTCCCTCCACCTGAACACAGGAGCATTTTTGTGAATTGTGAAGACTGCTAGTTTTTCACTCAGTTCGTGGCCGCTGAGGGCGCCTTGGTGCTGGTATCTTTCCATTTATCGCTGAGAACCTCTCCTCCCCTCTCCCTGTCCACCCACCGCCTCTACCTGATTTAATTTTCACGCCTTACACAGTGCTGCTCCTGAAACTGCATCTGTGCTCTCTGGCCTCTGGATCTTCCCACCATCTTCCAAGCCCTCCTTCTCCCCCAGAAAATTCTTGCAGGAAATGCCAAGGGTTTTCGGAAAGGAGTATGCACCTGAGAGTGGGAGCGGGTGTGGGGGGGCGCGTGCTTCACGTTCGAGTACAGGACACCTGCCCTTGCCTCGTGCTCATCTCTCCACAGCCCCCTGCCCTCTGAGCCCTGCCGGGCACGCCTGCAGGTATTGACAGGACGGCTGTTGTGTGGGTGCTTTTGCCCCTGAACCGAGCAGCGGAGAGCTGTAGAGGAGGGAGTCAAGGAGCAGCTTAGGGTCCAGGCACATCCAGCTGTGGCCAGAAGATACAGCCCCTTCGATTTTCTAGTAGACAACGTAGGAAAACAAAGTATGAATGGCCATAATTTACTGGGCTCCTGGGTAAATTTGTATTTCATTCTGATTATTGAATGTGTCGCCTAATTGCAGCTATAAAAAGGAACAGTCCATCTTCTCCATGAAAGCCTGGTACTGGCTGATTGTTGTTTAATTAGTTGATTCCAGTGGTCGAGGGGTGAGTTTGGAATTACAATTACCACTCCTATTATTTCAGGGAGATTACTGAATTAATTAGTGGGACAATAGGATTCTTCATTGTTGCCATCTTAAGAATCCACAATAATAACTTTAAAATGGGTTGCAATAATGGAAGTTGATAATAGATTTGTCTACTGGATGGGGCTGGGCTCCAGGGGGACTGGGTTCCCCTTTCTGCTTCTCTCCCCAGGAATGTGGGAGTGCGGAGATGAGATACAGGTGCTCTCCACCTGGTGAGATTTTGACTGGTCAGGGGTGATGGAGGAAGCAGGGAGGGATCACACACCTGTGCCTACCTGCCTTGTGATGTGGGCAGGTGGAGAACAAAGGTAATGGAATTGAAAGCAAATAGAAAGAAAAGAAGGAACGGGTGCAGATTGCGTAGGGTTTGATTCAAGGTCGGTGAAAAGGAACCTTTCTACAACTCTGATTCATGGACGGTCACCCTGGTCCGGGGTGAGTGGCAGTGCCTCTGGAGAGGCAGGCGACTAGGTCAAGGAGTTCATCCAAGGAGCACTTGGAGCTGAATTGGTCCTCAGTGCCTGTGTTCTCAAGACCCAAGGTACCTGTGCTGGCGTAGGGACACACAGCTGACTGTGGTCCTGGGTAACCCCCACCATCTGCTCAAGGTCACCCCTTAGCTCCTGTCAGAGGACCAGATTTCCCAGTGGGTTCGGTGGAGAGCTGGATGATCCCACTCCCTCTTTTCCTAATCTTGCCTTCTCCTTTCCTTTCCTTGTTTTCTTCCCCCTTCCCAGGAGTCACCAGAAGCATCTTGCACTCAGGATGTAAAAGAGAAATACTGCACTTTAGCTTTAGCAAGAGAGGTGCTAATGAGAAAAGAGGAGAACTTGTATATCCAAGTAGTACATGTAGGAATATTCCTGAAGGTTGTGTGGCATCTTTCTTGCAAAGGCGGATTCCTGCTGCAGCCCTGGCTCTACGAGGGGCAAGTGGCAGGGCACACCCTGCATCTCGCAGTTTCTGTAGCTGAGGGCCACAGGTGCACTCTTGGGCCCCGGAGGTGGCTTCTGAGTGGATAGTAGGCTGTGGTCTGAGGGGCAGGGCAGGGGTCCTGCAGAAAGTGCAGAAGGGACGATGGGGACCTCGGGGTTCAGAAGGACCTTCCTACCTCTGGTCCTGAAGATAGCTGCCTGGTGAAAGTTTATCTTCCCTTGTTCCCCACCAGCATGCCCCCCGATCTTCCCAGGCTAGGGCTCCTCCAGGGGACAGGGGGTCTGGAGAATTACTTGGAAGGCAGATTATTAAAATTTACTGGGACATTCCTGGTAGGGGATCATACAATGTAACTCATTTAGAGACCCAGGGATCAGAGTCATTTGCCTGTCATCTGGGAAAGGTCAGACAGGAGATCAAGCCAGGCTCTGTGCTGCTCACTGGGACCTCGCTGTGGGCAGCAGCCAGCAGACCCAGAGCGCCTGTGGACAGTGTGCCTCCACTGGCAGTAAGAGTGAACCGCGGCCAGTGGGGCTCACGCGCTAGGAGCTTAGTAAGCAGGGAGCTGGGGTGGCCAGCCCTGTGCGGTGCCTAGAGCCCTCACCTGCAGCCCTGGAGACCCCACCGCAGACCAGACACCCCTTGATCCCCTGGCTCCCCTCTGGTGGGCTTTCCACAGCCTTCACCTGTCAGGTCCTGTCCTCTGGGCAAAGTGAGTGGAATGACTCGAGGAGTGAGATGGAGAAGGGATGATGGCAGTGTGTGTGTGTGTGTGTGTGTGTGTGTGCGTGCGTGCGTGCGTGTGTAAACGTGTGTGTTAATATCAGGCAGAGATAGAGGGAGAGCCACAGGGAGAGAAACCCAGTGCTGGGATCCCAGGGTGCCAGTGCCTCCCCAGGCTGAAGTTGATGTCCGCTCTGAGTCCACTCCCACGGGACAGGGGCCTGAGACCATGGAGCCACAGAGGTGGGTACGGCCCAGGACCAAGAGGAGGACAGCCCCGTGATACCACAGTGGCAGACAGATCAGCTGGGCTCTGACCTGTGCCTCTGCTCTCCACTGAGAAATGTGGGGTTTGTGCTTTCCAAGGAGCCAGCGCGAGCACAGGGCTTGTGTGGCCCCAAGGCATGCCATGTGGACGGTCTGTCGCTTGGTTCCGGGTGACCCTGCCAGGTCAGCTTACACTCCAAGAGGCTCTGCCGCTTACAACATGCGACCCCTCAGAGGTCTCATGGGTTGTCTCAGGTGTAACGGGACATCCCAGCTGTGCCTCTGAGGATGAACCAGGCGCTGGGAAGCCCATGTCAGCCACCTTCCTTCCCATCTGTCGAGGGAGCCTCACGCAGCACCAGACATGGGTTGGCCCTCGGAGCCCTTGGTAGCACAGATTTGAATCTGGAGAAGCTCTGGGCCACTGCCCCTTCTGCCTGGGAGCTGGGTGAGGGCAGGGCCGAGGGCTGGGTTTTTGGAATCTCCCATAATGCATCCCTCACTTAACATAATGCTCTTGAGAAGCCACCCAGTTGCAGGGCGTCTGCGGTTCAGTCTTTTCAGTGCCAGGCAGTGTCCCTTCCGTGGACATGCGGTGTTCATCCATTCACCACTCGAAGGGCACCCGGGGCGTTTCACCTTTCAAATACAGCTGCTGCAGACATTCAGGTACAGGTTTTTCACATGCATGTAAATTTTTGTTTCACTTGGGTAAATCCTAGTTGTGGGCTGCCGGACCATCTGATAAGTGTGTGTTTAATTTTCTAAGAAACTGCTACCCTGTTTTCCAGAGGGGCGGCACCATTTTGCATTTCCACCAGCCTGCATGAGCATTCTAGTCACTTTGAGCCTCAACAATAGCTGGCATTGTCCCTTTTTAAAACAATGAAATGTTTTCTCCATTATAATAGCTACATAGTGATAGCTCATTGTGGTTTAAATTTGCATTTCCTTAATGGTTAATGATATGATGATAGTTTCATCTGCTTATTTGCAATCCCTGTATCTTCTTGGTAGATATGTGTTTAAATCTTTTGTGTATTTTGTATTGTTTGCTCCCATTAAGTAACATCTTTCCAGTCCCTCCTTCCCCCAGCCCCTGGGAACCACCATTATACTTTCTACCTGTGTTCTCTTGATTCCTCTAGGTACCTCATATCAGTAGACTCATACAGTATTTGCCCTTTTGTAAATTTTTTTTTTTTTGCTTAGCATAATGCCTTCAAGCTTCACCCATGCAGGAACATGTATCAGAATTTTATTCCTTTTGCAGAATGAACTATCTTCCATTTGTTTATCTGTCATCCATTGGTAGGCATTTGGTTTGCTCCCACCACTTGGCTCTTGTGAATAATGCATTATGAATTTTATTGTGAATAAAATCGAGTATAAACGATCTCTTTGAGATGCTCCTTTCAGTTCTTCATAATTTTTTTCATTCTCTCTGACAGTACCTTTTGAAGACTAGAAAATCTTAATTTTGATAGTCTAATTTACCAATTTTTTAAATGGATTGTATTTTTGACAAGTACTCATTGCCTCATCCAAGGTCACAAGTCATTTCTTCTATATTTTCTTCTACAAGTTTTCCAGTTGTAGATTTTATAGTTTAGTCTCTGACCCATTTTGAGCTATTAGGTTATATGGTGAGAGGAGGGGTTGGGTTTTTTGCTTTGTTTTGTTGTGTTTTGCAAATGGACATTCAGTTATTTCAGCACCATTTGTTGAAAAGACTTTACTTCTTTCTCATAGGAAGATCTTATGAATGCATTTCTGTGGCTCCATGCATCTTTAAAAAAGAAGAAAAAACTATACTTCTTCCATTGGATTTCTTTTGCATTCGGTATGTTTTTGAGATGGGATGGACAGGGCTTGCTTTTGGATGCGGAACATGAAGGAGAAGGAGGAATTAAGAGCAGTTGTGAGTTTTTCTTAAGTACCTGGTGGGATCACGGCTCATTTTTTAAGAGGAGGGACCTTTGGGGAGAATGTGGACATTGGCAGTTGAGAGTTATGTCTCAGAGCTGCCCAGGAGGTGTAAGAGCATTTGGCAAGGAGACCGCCGGCCACGAGTGTGAAGTTGACACAGAGCAGGCTGCCGAGGCGTCCTTCGCAGGTTATTGGCTCATGGAAGCAGATGGCCAGCTGACGCTAGAGCAGCGGGCACTGAATGCAGCCACGGAGCTGTGTGCCAGGCACAGCAGAGCTCTGGGGCAGGAGTCCAGGAGGGAGCAGGGAAGGACCTCAGAGGTCAAGTGAGTGGATCTTAAAGGGTGAGTAGGAGTTTGCCAAGAGCAGGTCTGGGGAATGGCCTTCTAGGGGAAGCATTAGAGTGCACAAAGGCTGAGGAGCATGAAGTGTTTAGACGTTTAGAAAACTCCAGAGCTTGGAGCAGCCCGAGAAACAGCCTGTGGACAGGAGGGTGGTAGGTGGACCTGGTAGAAGACAGGCCAGTTCACAAAGGCTTTATTTAGAGAGAGAAGCTCAGACTTTCTTATGGAGACCCTAGGAATCGATGAAGTCAACAGCTGTTTCTTCCTCCTGCTCAGCATCATTGTAGGTAGGTGATCAGGGTTGTGGTGTGAATTAGACGCCCTGAGACTGGAAGCCAGGAAGTCCGTGAGGTGCTTGTTCACTGGAGACACCAAGTGACTGCACGGGGTGGTGGTTTTGGGGTAGAAAGTTATAAGTGACAAGAAGACATTTAGGATGAGGGCCTGTTGCTCAGGGTCTCCGCACCCTCTGCCCCGCCAGCAAGCCTGCCCTTCCTCTGACCTGGAGGGTGTGTGTTTCTAGGGCTCTCTGCTTAGACCAGATCCCACAGCTGAGATGAATCCCTCTCCCCTCGCCCACCCGGCATATCCTGCTGTGCAGCTGAGACCCCTCCCCGGCCAAGGAGTAGCTGGCATCCAGGCACAGCGGAGCGGGTGGCAGGGCTGTCAGCGAACTGGTGTGGGCTCGGACCCCTCATCCCTCCACCTAATCAGACCTTTCTGTCCCGACAGGGATACAGATGTGCTGCTGCTCGTCCACTCTGTCTGAAATTGCTTTGTAATAACGGTAGGAGTTGGAGAGGCATTTTTATTGATTAAACAATCGAGGCGATTTGTCTTTACAAAACTGAAAGTACAGAGGTGTCCCTTTCTCCCTCTGTATACATTACACATGCTTATTTATCAGAGGCAGTGGGCCCTGCTTGTAATCAAGCTGAAGTTTATGATGGGGCAGCTTTATAATGCCAGGCTGGGATGATATAATGGAATGGGAGTGAAAAGAAGCCTAATGTAATGACACTGCCCATCGCGGGTGAGAGCCCCCCGGGGAAGGAGACGCAGGCTGGGTGTGAGCGCCTGGTGGGAACCAGGGAGCCATTGGGGTGTGGGAGAAGGATGTTAATGTCACATGGGAGAAGAGCCTGGGATTTGGACCAGATGGCTCAAGATTTGAATCCTAGCTCTGTCATTTATTGTCACCTGGGAACGTTACTGAGAGTCTCTGACACCTAAAATAGTGACCATACTACTTAATGAGAGGGCCTAGCACAGTATCAGGGGTATGTAGTTTTTATGATCTGAGCTCCAGACTGGGGTTCTAGGGAGACCCCGTGGGTGTGTGGAGGTGTCTGGGCCAGTCACTGGTATAATTAGCTAGTTAGGAGCTTGCGATTGATTCTGAGGCCCTTCATCCTACACCTATTGCAGGGCTAGCCTGAGTGTTGCTCCGACGGCAGGTATGTCTAGAGTTGTGTGCCTAGGGCCGCTGGCCTGCTAGGCCAGCTCAGGTGCTTGGACGATCTTTGGGGGAAGGCTGGCATTGAGAGACCCACGAGCTGCTTTCAAATTGAGTGGGAGGAGCAGGACTTGTCAGACAGGGATGCCTCTCCTGGAACAGTTGCTGCATTATTAAGAGATCTCTCTAATTCCAAACTGGTACGGTGTAATTGTTCCAGCCCTGCAGGGCTCAGCATGAAAACCGCTGTCAGTCACTTGGCTGCCAGGATTTGCCAGATCATAGTCATGAATTCAATTTATCGCCCTGGGTTGTGAGCTGTGGTGATTGGACCACAGGCGTGCAGACTCCGGTGGGCGGGCGGGGGCTGCGTGAGCAAGACAGAGATCTGTCTGAGGGCCTGTCTGCTGGTGTGCAGCTGGACACAGTCCACTCATGGGGGCATCCAGAAGCTAGAGGTAGTGGAGAAGCTTAGGAAGGACTCTGGACATGCTTCTGGCCCTCAGGCTTCTCAGGGCTGGGATTTGGGGTCAGTCTGTTGGGAGCCATGCTTCTTGGAGTGTGTTCTTTTGGTGTTGGAATGTTAGGAGGAGATGATCACCCTACCAGCCCATTCCTTTTCTTGCTGCCTGGTAACCAAACAGGCATGTATGTGGCGCCCACTGTATGTAAATCCAGACGGGGAGAGGAATGGGCGTCTGGGGTCTCACTGGGAGGAGAGGCACAGGACACCACATGGCCTTACAGCTAACTCCAGGCTGGGTTTCAGAGACAGCTGCTGCAGACTAGGTTGGTTGGAGATCCTCCCACAGGAGTGGGGTTTGAAGGAGGATTCAGGCAGTTATGGAGGACAGGGAGGTATGCCGAGAGGCCCAGGATGCAAGCCCAGGACAGAGCATTTGGAGGAGTGAGTGGAAGATGGGACCCAGGGACTAGTGGAGGACAGGCCTCTTAGCCCCTGGGCTGGTCACTGTTATGCAGGCTCTCCTGGTACTGTAGGGTCTTGAGCAGTATCCCAGGTCTCCGCTCATCAGACACCACTAACAGGCCCCTGGAGTCATCAAGTTGTGGCCACTAAATGTATTCCTAGATGGCAAAGTTGCCTTCAGTTGGGAACCACGAGGGCAGAGGATAGTTGGAGGTGAGGCGGAAAGGTTGGCCTGGCCAAGTCTGGATGGGCCTTGGATTTCAGGTTAAGAAACTGGGGCTGCAACTTGACAACAGTACCATCCGATAACCCCAGTAAAATAGGCAAAGGACTTGAGCAGCCATCTCTGTAAAGATATACACATGGCCAATAAGCATATGGAAAGATGCTCAATATCACTAATCACTAGCGAAATGCAAATCAAAACTACCAGGAGATGCCCGATAAGAGGACTACTATAAAAACAAACACAATCAGCAAATGCTGGCGGGGTGAGAAGTTGAAACCCTGTATCTTGTTGGTGGCATCATAAAATAGTACAGCTTCTATGTAAAACCATGTAGTGGTTCCTCAAAAAACTGAAAACAGAACTGCCAGCTGATCCAGAGAGCCTACTTCTGGGTGTCTGTCCAAAACTGCAGAAAAAGTCTGAAGAGATATTTGCTCATCCATCTTCATAGCAGTGCTGTTCCCAAAAGCCAACAAGGGGGAGCAGAGTAGGTGTCTGTTGATGGATGATGGATAAACTGAAATGTGGTATATAAATGCAACGGACAATTATTCAGTCTTAAATAAGAAGGCGTCTTGTCACATGTTGCAGTATCAGTGAGCTTTGAGAACATGATGCTAAATGAAAAGCCAGTCACAAAGGGATAACTATTATATGATTCTCTTTTTATGAGGTCGATAGTCACGTTTGTAGGTAGAGAAAGGAGAATGGTGGTTACCAGAGGCTGGGAAAGGGATCAAATAGGAGTTGTTGTTAAAATGAGTATAGATGATCAATTTTGCAAGATGAAAACATTCTGGAGATCTGACTATGATGTAAATATACTTAACTATGTACTTAAAATGGTTAAAGTGCAAAGTTTTATGTTTTTTTTTTATTACAATAAAGAACATTTTTAGAAAATTAGGACTTTATTCTGGAAATAACACTGAACCTTTTATGAGCTAATGATTCAGAGAGATTGTGGTGTATGCAAACACAGTAGGAAGTTTATTTTTTTCTAATCTTCTAAAAAATTGTAGTAAACTATGCATAATCAAAATTTACCATTTTGACTATTTTAAGTGTATTGTAGTGATATTAAATATTCACACTGCTGTGCAACCATCTCCACTATCCATCTCCAGAAGTATTTCAACTTCCCAAACTACGGTTCTGCCCCATTAACCCTGATTCCCTATCCCTGTATGGCAAAACCATTCTGCCTTCCTTCTATTTGACTTTTCTAGCTAGCTCATAGAAGTGGAACCATACAGAATTTGTTCTGTTGTATCTGACTTATTTAGCATAATGTCTTCAAGCTCCTTCCTTTTTTAAGGCTGAATAATATTCCATCATGTGTATATACCATCTTAGTTAATCCATCAGTGGATGGACACTGGGTCATCAGGATCTTTTGCTCAGAATGGAACTACCTTCTCCGCCAAGTGTCCCAACAAAGTCAGGTGAAACATGGGGCCCAACTGTCTGGTAACTTAAAAGCACCGAGAAGGCCATTCTGAAGACAACATTAGTTAAAACATTTGCATGGGGTTCAGGAATGATCCCTGCCTAGTTCTGCTACCTTAACACAGAGGGCTGGCTTCCACTCCCAGAGTTTGTGACTCAGTGGACACCTAAGCATTTGCATTTCCACAAGTTCCCAGGTGATGTTGAGGTGCTGACCTGGGGACCGCACTTTGAGAAGCACTAATTTGAACTCATTGCCTAGACCAAACAACCGAGTCTGCGGTGTGCCTGGCTGCATCCTCTTTGAACATGGTCTAAAGGAAAAGATCTTCCTAGGATGAGCTCCACAGGATGGAGACGTGGACTGTTGGCCCAAGATAAAGTCTCAGGTTCTTTTGTGGTGGGTGCAGGTCCTGGGACCTGCTCAGGCTGACATGTGTCTCCTACCCATTGAGCCTCTTGAATTAGACGCAGCCCTCAAGAAGGACAGGGCTCAGAATGTTTTAAAAAAGCACAAAGACATCAAACCCACTGGTGTTTGCTCTTTGAGCATTCCCTGTTTGCATTTCCTGCTCACAGGGGGAACTTGGGAAACAAAACACTACCCTTCCAGGGAGGAGTTGAAACCCCTGGCCTCTCACCACCCCTGCCTGCTTGGCCCTCTGTCCACAAGAGCGGCCATCCTCAGCAGGACAACCACATTTGTCTCTTTTAATACATATTTAAAAGGTATTGATATCAAAAAGGCTGAAGGGACCACACAGCCCTCCTAGGGAGTCTGGCATTTTCCATATAAAGGTCTTGCTCTTCTTTGCCTCTAGATGCCAGAGCAGTGTGGGGCCTCAGAGATTATTCTATCCAAAGCCCTGAGGCCAGAGAGGGAGGTGAGAGTTGGCAGTCACTGGTCAAGGAGGGGCTGAACCCGGCCTGGGACTCTGGTCTTCCTCTAATATGTCTAAATGATGCATCCTGTTGGTTCAAGGGCATACCTAACTCCAAGATCAAGGTCTAGGTCTGGGAGGTCTCAATGCCCTTTTCATCCACGGAGGACTAATTCATATCGACTTTTTCTTCTTCACTGTTTCACTGCCCGCCACCTGCAGCACTGATCTCTGCTTCCCCTGGGCTGACCCCAGAAGCCTCTACCCGCAGATCTTAGCACCCCAGTTTCTGAGTTCAGATTGCCTGGAGAATACTTCCTTACCACCTTGGGCTTTGTCTTCCAAGGAAAAAATAAATTGTTCAGGCTCTGCTGACCTACTGGGAACACTGGGTCTTTTCTGTTAGCCTGGCCCTGGGTCTGCAGCCCCCACTCAGGTTCCAGTGATTATTCCCTGCATCCCGTTGGCCAGGTGCCACCTACTGCTGGCCTATCAGCTCATCTTTGCTGATTGTTATATGCGAAGACAAGTGTCTTCGGCACGCATTCACGGTGGAGTGGTGGAAACATGGCTGCACTGTTTTTTTCCCTTCATTTGAACTTGGGAACCCAGGCTGACCATGCTGTGACCCATGCAGGTCTCAGTGACCCATGTCAGAGGGTCTTAGACCCCGCTGGCCCATTGGAGGCAGCCTGCTCACCTGTGTTTTTGGAGTGTTTACTGATGCCCTGTGCCAAGTGAGCTCTGCACGTTGTGGATTCTCTCAGCAACCCGAGAGGGGAGCTGCTGTCTTTAGTTCACAGGCAGGTTTGATGAAGACATCACGGGGTTAAGGGACTTGACTAATCCGTAGCTCCCTCTCTTCCTGCTTTTCTCTAGCTGACCTGACGTATGGTCCAAGACACCCACTGTGACGGCCATGGCTGAGAGGCATTGTGTTCAGAGGTTCAATCACAGGGACTCTGGCTTCCCAGCCCGCTTCCTTATCAGACTGGAGGGGTAAACTGAGGCATGGAGCCATACTGCGAGATCCCTAGATGTGATGAATCCTCTGATCCCTCCTCCCAAGTCTGCAACTGGTATCTGACTCCAGTGGGCCTGGGCATGACAGGTGCAGGGGACCTGGTGCCTCGAGGACCATCTATGGTCACTTTCTTTATATACTCGGGGTCATTGTCACACTTTTCCTCTTGATGTCTTCTCACTGTAGCCTTAGCATCATCAGGTCAGAATTAACATGGTGTTAGATACACTAAGTGTGCACCCCAGTTAGGCCTCCTCCCTCCTCTGCTACCTTCTCTTGGAAGAGAGCTTTGGGGTCCCGAGCTGACCCTCCTGGCCAGGATAGTCACAGACAGCGTTCTTCTCTCCCTGCCTTTTTTCCCAGGCAGCTCTGGTATCTGCTTGCCTGGGTTGATGTTCCTAGACAGACACTCTAGGTGTCATCTACATGTATCCATTCTGGTAAACTGCGAGCTGCCTTTCTGGGTTCCCGGTGCAGCATGCCTCCTCTCTGCCTTCACATCGGCACTCTTGTCCCCATCAAATGAGTCTGGGGAGAGATCTTGGAAGAGTAATTAATTTGAGCAGATGTGTGTCAGTGTCCTAGTAAATAAAAGATGTCAGTACACACCACCTGTGCTCTCTCTGACCACAAAGCTCTGGAACACAGGTGAGCCTGTCTTGAGGGAAACTCACTGGGTCCAAGCCATTTGCATTACAAAATACCCAACTTTGCTTGACAGAAGAATTGGCTGCTAGATTCCTTAATATTGGAACTCTCGTAGATGATTTAGGTGGTTTACAGCTCATTAAGTATTTGACAGCAAGGCTTTAGGGACAGGAAAACTTTATGGTCAAGCTGAAGAGCGGTGCCAGTGACAATCTCCAGTAACCAAGAAGAAGCAGGGCAGATGTGCACGGAAGCCCCTGGGTGTGCAGCCTGATTTACATCAGACGGCTGCACATACCCTCCCTGCAGGATGGCTGGCGACCTCTGCAGAGAAGTGCTGTTTTTCTTTCATGACCAACCCCAAGAACAAGAGCTAAGCCTCCTGTGTCTGCAGGGCGTTTACAAGTAATCTGGATGCCATCAGCTGGGCAGCCCCTTAGGCTGATGGGAGATAGACCACTGAAAATCAGAGTTCCTTCATTGGCCTTTCAAGATTGGATGTTGTGCATCATTTCTCTAGTAGACTCCCTTTCTACTCCCAGGCTCCCGTTCTCACCTCCTCTTACGAGCTCTCCCCTCACCTCCCACACCCTCGCCCCGAACTCCTGTCTCCCTGACTTGGTAGAGGAACTGGGAGGCATCAGGCTGGCGCGCCCTTATCTTCCACCCCAATCCACCTGCTCTTCTGCAGTCCTTCAGATTCATGGGTCCTGCTACTCCCAGAGCCAAGTGTCCTGTGCTGTGGATTGCAGCTTCTCAGCACCTGCCTGGGGACCATTCCCTGAGAGTCTGACATGCCCTCAGGTTCATCATCTTTGAAAGAGCCGCCAGCATGTGTCCCTTCTCTTTCAGCCCCTGCTCCTTCTCCACTCCCTTTCCTGACCAAACAGTCCTATGGAACTGTGGACACACGCTGCCCCAAGTCCTTCACCTCCGGTCGCTCTCTTGCCCATGGCAATCTGGTGCCCATCCCCACCATGTCACTCCACAGCTTGTGGAGGTCAACAGTAGCATCTATGTTGTCCAATGCTATGGACACTGCTGTCCTTGTCTTGGCTTCCCAGCAGCTTTCAACACCCTCTCCTTCTTGGAGACACTTCCTCTGGGTTCCCAGCAACACATTCTCTGACACCCCCAACCCTGGCCTCCGGTCTGTCTTTCTCTGTCTCCCTTTCTGTGTAGTCCTCCTTTGCTCTCATCTGAATATCGATGGTCCTCAACTCGGATGCAGGCCATCTTCTCCATCCACACACTCTTGCTTGGTAGCTCCCCTATTGTGAAACTTTAAATGCCATTGATACAGCGATGATTTCCCATTTTCTCTCTTGAGTTCTGGTCTTGCTGTTCCATCTGTCTACTTGAATTCATTGTTTGAATGTCCTATAGCCCTCCCAAACATATTGAAAAACCCCAAACCCAAACTCCTGATTTCTCGTCCCAAACCTACTTCTCCCTAAATCTTTCCCATCGCTCTGAATGGCACCCTGTGCAGGTGTTTGCAACGCCTCAAGACAGGAGTAGTCCCTGATTTTCTATTCTCTCACCTTCCACATCCTACATCCCACCAAGTCTGCAGTTTCCCTCCAATGTGTGTCTCACACGTGTGTCCATGTCTCCGTCTGCTCTGGTGCTTCCTGGTCTAGGCCTCTACCTTCCCGTTCCTGACCCAGGAACATAGCCTCCTGATTGGTCTGCTTCCATTCTTGCACCTATTCCTCCACAACAGAGCATTTTAAGAAGGTAAATTCTTTTGATATTACTTCCAGCCTAAGACTGCTTAGTGGTCCTTTATCTTTCATAAAATTTTCACTCCTTGCTGTGCCTTGTAAAGCTCTAGATGACCGGGTTCATCCTTCTAGCTCTCCACCCTGACCTTGCACTCTCCCTTTGATCGCTTACCCTCCTTGCAGTCATTGCCTCTGAGCTTCCACTGAATAGAACCCTAATTTCATTCAGTAGGGGAGATTTTTCATGAAAGAGGTGGTGACATTTTCAGGAAAGGGGAGCCCTTCTCTCATCCACAGGAGGTAACCACTGAGATGAAGCTGAAGTAATCATGGTCATGCATGACTCCATTGCTAGTGGCTGGTTTAAGGGCAGGCGTGCGAGGGAATCCAGCCCCTGTGAAATAAGAGAACATCTACTGGCGATGTCTAGGAAAGGTGTCCTTCCCTGATGAGAGACTTGGACCAGAAGAGATGCCTCCAGCCCCTGCTTCCTGCTTTGAGATGTGCTTGGTAATAATATGGTGCCTAGAAACCATGCAGGGAGACTGCCCACGAACCCCAAGGATGGCAGATGGGACATGGCCGAGCCACAGAATCGACCCTGGAGTTGACAAGCTCCTCTCCAAGGGGTGGTGTTGCTTGTGGCCCCAAGGTGCTGACGCATGTCCTTTCTCTCGTTCACTGTGTTCCACCCTTGCTGGCCTTTTAGTCCTTGGCCACATGAAGCTCTTTGTGCCTCAGGAGACACAAAAGAGGTTCAGACATGCTGTTCCCTGTTTTGAGCATCTCCCTCTTTTCACAGCCAAAGCCCGTCCTCCCAGTAAGCCCCAGCTGCGCTTGCACACAGGTTTCTCTGTCCCTGCTATCTCTTTGTGTCCTCATTGGCTTCATTCATAACCCCTTGCACATTCTGGAGTTACTTCTGGGTGTGCTTTCTCCTCCTCCTCTACATTATAAGCTACACAGCTACATACCATGGGCAACACCTTGGCACAATCACGTCCTACCGTGCACCACAGAGGGACCCCACTTTTGCTGACCGATTGCATGACTGGAGGAAGGGGCTCCTCCGTGCTCATCTTCCCACCCTTACTGCTGCTCACTGACATCCCGCACTTTCTGCTGTAGCCATACTGACGTAAGATGTTGAAGTAGAACATTCTGGATTCTCTCTCGCCTCTGGACCTTTGCATATGCAACTCAATAAACCTGGAAACAGCTCTCCCCTCTTCACTCAGACTCCTCCTGTACTTTCTTAGGTCTTGGCGAAGATACCACCCTCCCTGGAACCTCCCTCCTGGGACCATACCCCCTCAGGACACATTTCTCGCCCACAGGGCCCTTCTCAGACTCAGTGCTCAGTGTGGGTCTCTGGTTGACCTGCCAAACTGAGCTGGAGGCAGTGTCCTCTGTATCCCTAACACCAGTAGGTGCCTCCAAATTAATTACCAAATCAGTTCTTTTGCTTAACATATTTGAATGCCCATGTAAAATGCTGTTCTGTTGGGGAATCAAAGGTAAAAAGAAGTGGTCTTGTTCTCACATTCTAGAGCCAGAGCTAGGCCTAGTAGCAGTACGTAGAATCCAATGTCATGAGGGTGGGGAAAGAGGCTGTGGGGAGACCAAAGAGGACTTGAATGTTGGTGAGAGGGTCACAGAGGACTGTGGGGCCAGGGGAGAAGATCGCTCTGGGGTGAAACCAGCAAAGTCATTTCCAAGAGGGAGGATGGGCACCTGTCTGGGAACCTGTCTGTACAGTTCTTACTCACCTGTGCTTCTTAGTAAATTCTGGTACTGGGTCCCTCACAGACCTGGGAATACAGCACCGAGTGCCAGGCCAGCCTCAGGGAACGCAGTCCCCAGGGCTGGTGGCTGGAAGTGTCCCCACTCATCTGGGAGGGCTACCCCCCCACCCCGTGTTCCAATCTGGATCTGCCCATTACATGCTGGGTGATCTGGGCAAGTCCCTTCCGACTGGAACGGGTGATGGTGCTCCCCTCACAGGGGTCTCAGGATGACTCCCTGGGAGATACAGGCACAGCGGGTCATGACCCCTTCCCCTCCAGGCTCCCCTTCTTTATTGAGTCAACAGAACAGGTTTCCCTTGCCCTGCCCTCTGCCTGGCCTCTGGCTCCCCCGCAGCGGTCTGCAGTCTGTGTGTAACGGAAAGGTTATTTCTTGAGCTGCTTCTTTTTAAACAACAAAAATAAAATTGCCTCCCTGCCGTACTTGGCTGTCTCAGCCGAGTGCCTCGCCAATATGTTTGCATTAGGGATCTGCGGGGTCCTGCAGTTCTGGGTGTGTGTATTTTACCTATTTAGAGCGGTTCCCACTTCGTCTCATTTCCTAATACAGAGCAGCAGTCTAATTTTCCCTCCAAGGGTGTGAAAGGAAAAGGGAACTGTGGCTAGGTCTGAACGCCTCATCAGCAGCCTCTGTGAGAACCCCAAAGCTGCACCCTTGCCCAATTAGAAACCCGCTTGGCATACAGGAGCCAGAGCGTCTGCCGATGAAGATTCCAGTGCCGGGCCCTCATTACCGCTTGATGGAATGAATAAAGACATTGTGTTTTCTACATTTTACTTACAGAGTTGCTGATGCGGTGAATGTTGGCTGAAACATCTCTTTCCTCAGAGAGATTAAAAACCAAGTGCCTCAGCGACAGATTCCAGTGGCTGTGTTAGCGACAGGCTTTCCCTCCTGCCGGGGCCTGCCTTGCAGTGTGAACTGGGCTGGGGTCAGGGAGTGGGGGTCCCCTGGAGCCCTTCCTGCACTTTCTACTTACTTGCAGGCAAAGTGGAAGACATCCTGCCCACTTAGTCTGGCTGAATAAAGAGAAGGAGAAGCATTTAGTGAGCACTTGCTGTGTACAGGGGGGTTCTCATTCATTCTTTCAGCATCTTGCCCCAGCTCACAGCCAGCAGAGAGCAAAAGGCAGTTGGAATTTAGCCTCTTGGATGGTCTGAGCTCTTTCTCCTGGCCCAGGGACACTTTCCTGTCCTGCTTATCCACATCAGCCCACTCCTCGGGGAGCCAGCTAGCGGTTTTCTTGAGTATAGAGTGGAGTGGACAGAGTAGAAGGCTTAACTTCCACTCTCTAAGAAACCTTCCCCAAAGAGTGACTTACAACAGCAAGCTTTATGGTTTTTCAGAGCTAAATGGTTCTTTTAATCAAGGCATTTTTGATGGGGTTAGAAGGTCTGGGATGGCGCCACTCAGTACCAGATGGCAAGGGCCACGTGGTCCTATTCTCCATGAGGCCAGCCAGGCCTGACCTACTTTCCCATATAATTTATCTGTAGATGCTGATGTATACGTAGCCATGCATCTCAATGACTGCCAGTTTAACACTGTCTTCTCATGGTAGTAGAGGATTCCCAGCAACAGGAAAGAGAAATCTCATGTCCAAGTCCAAACTCAAGGGCCAGAGATTAGGTTTCTTGCTGGAGAGGTCTAGGCAACCCCCTTACAAAGGGCATGCATGCAAAGATGGAAGACTCGGTGGTCATTTTATAATCTTCCACAAAGAGGGATGCCCCTCAGAAGGCCACGTCACGATTCCTGGTCCTGTAAACTAAGGGCTGGGGTGGGGCTACTGATCCTTTGTCTATGCGCAGGATGTTACCAGACTGTTCCAGACAGGTGTAGAGTATGTGTGTGCGTGCGTGTGCGTGCCTGTGAGTGTGTGTGTGTTTAATTTGCAGAGAATGAAAACAAAACCTCCTTTTGGTCATTTAGCCACATCCTCATAACTGGTCATTATTTTTCATTACTTCCACTTCTCTGGACTAGATGCTTCAGATGCTAGGAGTGCTTGTTTGAACTTGGTAGAGCTTCAGGGGTGAAGGCAGGTCAGTTTTGGACCCCAAGCCTCTTCCTTCTCGGGGACTAAGAGCACACTTGTGCTTCCCCATCTGAACTTTGCATGATCCCCATGATGTGAGACATGTCAACCAGGCTCTGTGAGGCTGGGAGCAGCTCAGAAGAATGCGGATGGTGACTGAGTATGTATCCTGCCAGCTCCATCTCAGATGCTGTGTTCCTATCCCCTCTGCCTCTGTCCTGTGCTCCAAGGCCGGGCTGACCTGTTTGTGGAGTAGAAACTGCTCCCATGAGAGGGTATAGGAACGAGTTTTCAGGCAGCATGCTTTGGGTACTCTTGGGGTTCAGGGTTGCCCTGAAACCCTTATTCCAACAGGAGAGAGAAGAGCAGCAGGAGGTGGAAGCGCCCTGAGCCTGCCCCAGCTCAGCCTTCTCAGTGAGGCAGCCCTAGAGAGAAGCCAAACCCAACAAGAACCCCGGGCCACGCCCTGAAGGCGAAAAAGACTTCCCCTGTCTGACCAGGCTAGTTAAAATTCGTCATTGGTTGGGTTTTATTCTTTTCTGCAGTGAGCTGAGCACTTAACACAGCACCTGATATAGGAGCTCTGGAAGGGAACTCGCCCTCTGACCCAAAGCAGGAGGCTGGATCTTCCTTCCAGTAGATTCTAGGGAGATGTGCTGGGATCCCTGTTTCAGATGAAGGGGCATTTGGTGGCTCCTGTCGCCAAGGGGAGGGGCGAAGTTGAGGCCGCCCTCTGCTGCCCCGGAGCCCTGGAGGGTCTGAACCCCTCAAGCCACACTGAAGCCCTGCTCTCTGGCTCTCACCACGGGGACACCTCCCGCACTGTCAGCCTTTATGACCCATTAGAGCAAGAGAGTAAAAGCTTTTATGAGGGTGTCTTTTTTCCCCCTCTCCATCTTAAAAAAAAAAAAAAAGGTTGAGTTTTCCTGGAAATTAAGCAGCTGTCAGACAGCGTGGTTGCCTGAAAGGCAGTCTTCCAGAAGCAGTGCCGCAGGCTAACCCGGGGAAGTGGGGTTTCTTCTCTCAGCCTCCGGGAAGGCCCGGTTCTTGTCTCTTGAACCTCAGGCAGAGGAGGGCAGCCCATCTTCATCTGCTCTTGAAGTCAGCTGCATAGAACTAAGCAGGGTCCAAGGTCCCTCCATGGAGGCCACCCAGGGTCCTAGGAGCCCCTGACATTACAGGAGGATTCTTATATGTCTAGAAAGTGACATTGGAGGGGAATCTGTAGCTTTTGTCACATCTCAAAGGGGCCAGTGATCCTACAAAGGGGTGGGGGAAGGACTCAGTGGTAACTTGCCAGCCTCTCCCTTTAGACAAGAGGAGCCTCAGGCCCAGAGAGGCCAAGTGACTTGATTCAAGCCACACAGCGCAGGAGTGGCTTTTTGTTTAATGGCAAGTCTTCCTGTTTAAGGGGAGGGGGCCAGACTGGCTTTGGGGGGCACTTTTTTCATTCACTGGTAACTTCTAAGCAGCTTATCTCTCAGCTGTACATATGGTTTGCAGGTTTTTTTGTGTTTTTGGAATCAATCTCAGAAGTAAAGGGGTTAGATGAGCAGCATGAAGGAGGAATGAACAGGCTCACCCTGCAGGAAGTGGAGCCTCTAAAGCAGCTGTGGGTTTGGCGGGGAACCGACTGGGAGCCTTCCAGAGCAGGGATTGCACTGGGTTCCCGGGTCCAGAGTTTTGACGGAAAAGAACACACCCTCTCACAGTGGCTGTAGTTTGTTTTCTGGCACAGTAGGGCCAGGGGGCTGCGTCTTCTTTAATGAGGACCCCTGGCTTGGGGTGCTTTGACTCCCAAGGACCTGGAGGGTTGAAGACATGGTGTCTGGGCTCTCCATCCTGCCTGTGATTTTTGCCCAGGCCCCTCTACTGCTCTACCACCTCCTTGCCGCTCAGCCTCCTCTTTCATTGGTGGCTCCTTCAGTGTCCAGTTTGCTCCTCTGACAGGATTGATCAGAAAGCCTCAGGGGGCTAACCCCACACAGGCTGGCCTCTCCTCCCCCCACTCAGCTTTTTTGACTGATGAGGATGTTGAAAGCTTCCTCTAGCTACTCACAACTGATAGGAGTTTTTGCTTCCTGGGGCCAGTCTCGTTTAGTGGATAAAACAGCTCTGGAGGAATTGATTACACCCTGCTGGCCCCTGGCCAGGCCCACAGCCCACTCTGAGAGGCCGGTTCTGGGAATGAGCAGCTGGCCACACGGCAGAGAGCGGGGCTGCCCAGAGAGGAAGGAGGAGTTGGCTAATGTCTCCTGGACATTCTCAAAGCCCAGCATCCTCACATCCTGTGAGGGTGGGCATGGAGGGGTAGGCCACTTGCAGATAAGAAAAGAAAGGTGTGAAGACATCTGTCTCACCCTCCTTTCCTGGTTTCGTGAGCTTCTTGTTACTGCTAAACATCCATGCATTGTGTTCAGTGCTCTGATGCTAAAGGCAGACGAGGAGGAAAAAGCTGAGGAGTGCTTCTCTGAAGAGGACCCTTCTAAACTGAGGTCCTGAGTGGACAACTGTCTCCTGCTGGCCGACCTGCTCTGTTTTTGCAGAAACAACCTTGAGCGCCTTTGGATGGGTGGGCATTTTCCAGTAGAGACCCGGGTCCACCGGCCCTACCACAGCCGACCTGGGGTGCACTTGTGTTAGAGGCTTGATGGCCTGGAGAGCGATTCTGCATTGCTCTCCCCAATTCAATGTTCAGTAACTTCAGTTTGGTAGCTCGAAATGGGCCATTTTGGGCACAGAAATCAGCAGCACTACAAATCAGAGCTTTTTATTTACTTACTTAGTGGTTTACTGTTTGAGAGCTCCTCTGCCTGCTCACCACTGCCTGTGGGCACTTGATTTCTGTGCTCTCAAGTCTCTCCAATTTGTTCTAGGCATGTTCACCCAAGTCAGCTTTTATAATTCAATCTCATTTGTTTCTTGCGACAACCCGGCATGGGGGATGTCACCGACCTCTTCTTGAAGATAACGAAATGCGTGCAGGGAAGGCGGGCAGAACTGGGCTTTGAGAATACCCTTAGCCTTCAAGTTCAAGGTTCCTTGATGGCTGAACTGCTTAGTTCTCAACAAGGATTGGCTTTGACCCCCGCCCCAGGCAACCTTTGACAATGTCTAGAGAATGTTTGGTCGTCACAAGTGGAGGGGGTTCTATCAACATCAGTGGGTAGAGGCCAGCGAACCTGCTGACACCCCACAGTGTCCAGCACAGATCCAAATAAGATGACCCAGTCCCAACTGCTGCCAGTGCTGGGGCAGAACCCACGCCCTGGTGTGCTTGGTGGCTCCTTGAACATTTCCCTTTCTTTCCTGTCTCGGTAAGAGGTGAGTTAAATAAAGGTAGCTTTGCCTTGCTTGGGATGTGGGATCCCATGGGGAAGAGCTGACTCTTTTGGTTGCTGGCTTCAGAGTGGGGCTCCCTAGTCTGCGCCCAGACATGCAGGGTTAGGTAAGACAGGAGAGACTTGCGGTCACCAAGTGTGAGTAGTGATCTGAGGATGAATCATGACAGGGGAGGGTTTTGCGAGGAGAGTGGTGTGTGCCCCATCATCAGAATCATCCAGAGTGCTTTAATAAGAAAAAATACCATGGCTATGACCAGACCCCAACATTGACTTAATTTGAATGGCCACGAGTGGGCCCCAGAACTCTTAAATATAAAAAACTCCCCACGTGACACTGATGACTACCCAAGTTTGGGGACTCTTGGAATAGATGAACATGCCATTTGTCCGTGGGGGCTGCTAAATACCAGAGTGAGAACTTGCGGGAGGCCTGGAACCAACACACTCGTTCATGCAGCAGCCTTTGAAGACTGGCCAATGGCAGACACATGCCGGGCTCACTGCAGGAGGCTGGTAGGGTCCCTGTCATCTGGGGGACACATCTGGGGGACACAGAGCAGAATTAGGCACAGGTGACACAATCCCCTTAAGCCTCAGTTTCCTCATCAGTTAGACAGGACAAATCCTATATCAGGCAGGGGTCTTCATGAGGTTTCTATACCAGAGCACAGTGCAGATTCGGCCCGTTCCTTGCTTGGCCCCTGGGCCCTCGTGGGTTCTCCAGAGATGCCATGTCCGTCATTCTTGGTGCAAGAGTTTCCCCTCTTTAAGTGCAAGTCGCATGTTATTTCAGATCTAGATCCAGGCTCTGAATGACATGGAAGTGAGGGACACCTCGTCCTCCTCGGAGAGCTCCCTTTGTGCTAGGGAGGCGGTCATGCAAATTGCAGCCCTTCAGGTTGCAGAGCGCCAGCTGCGTACAAAGCAACTTACTTTCTGTGGCCCCAGCAAGAAGGTACTAGGATTATGGTTGCTGCTTAGAAGCTCCAAAGGGAGCTGTGGATCTTGCTGGGTGAATACAGTTCTCTGGGTGGACAAGGTGCAGTTGGCTTGCAGGCCCCGGGACGGAGTGTGCTAGGTAGGAGGCTTGAAGGCGGCTGGCAGGAAGGTTGGGGTCAGGGGTCTCCACTTTCCTTCTGGAGTCTCTAGGACCTTGGTTCTTTAGCCAAGAGTTCTCTTTCTTTTTCTCTTTCATGTTTCTCTTCTGGGGAATAGCATCCTCCAGGTGCAGACACTTGAGAAAGTTCGTCTGCTTGGTGCTTGATTTATCATTCAAACCTTCGGTAACCGATTTCCAGTCTCATAAAATATTAAATACATCCATATATTGAATATCACATTTTGATATGTTTTCATGCCTCATTTACCACTGATGTCAAGGACAGACTCATATTTTTCATGGCATGGGGCCCAGATTGGTCCTCATGCAGCGTTCTATCATCCCCCTCACCCCACTTTGCTCGGTGTGTGGCAGCCACTTGGCGGGGACCACACAGCCCAGGGCGGAGGCCACAGACCTCACCTGGGCAGGTTATTTACATGGCGCTGTAAACATTTGTAGGACAAGGTCCCTGCTGAACATCTCTCGGTCCCACATGTGGCAGTGGCTGAGCCAGTGCCTTCTGCGTTTCCATGCCCTCCTGCTCTCACGTTGTGAGCAGTGATGTGCACCTACTAAGTGGCGGGAGCGAGTGAGGCCTAGGGGACTTCAGGGTGAAGAGCTGGGTCTTGGCCAGGCGTGGGTGTCTGGAGGAAGCCTGTCCTGAGACTGAGTGTGAAGGAGGCACGGCCCTCCTGTTGGGCCACAGGGAGGTGGCGGGGCAGCAGGAAAGATTTCAAGGAAGGAGTCATCTTTGAGTTTAGTGTGTGTGGAAGGAGACAGAGGACGGGGACAGGGAGGTGAGCCAGGTGCAGGGAGGCATCTGATCACACTTAAGTGTGGACAGGAGGTGAGGGCAGAGTAGTGAGGGGCTTTGAAGGCATGAGGATGAAGGAATTGGGGCTGTTCCTGTAGACAGCGAGGGTCCACTTGAGGCAAGGGGATGCCGTGATGGAGTGTGTAAGTGGGGAGGAGGATTGGGAGCAGGCCAAGACCAGACAAAGGTTCCAGGTGAAAATGAGGGCTGAACCCGAGGGGCGCGGCAGTGGGCTCTCACTAACCCAGTACTGGCCCTGAGGCTGGTTCTCCCCAAAATAGAAAATGAGAGCAGGAAATAGGTTGCAAGAGGTGTGTCTGTAGACACAGGACTCTGAACCCCCAACCAAAGGGTGTGGAAGCCAGGGACCCATCATCTATTATGCTTGCCTCCCAGCACTGCAGTCTGCAGGGGAAGGGGAAAGCCTGCCTCAGGGAGCCACCAGTACTTGCAGTAGAGGTGACTTTGTGGGGCAGGTACAAGACACTGTTAGCCTCTGATGGTCCCATAAGGGGTACAGAAGACTTGAGAATAGGCCCAGGACAACTGGTTCAGTGGTGGTGTCATTCAGAAAGAGAAAATTTGTTAAGAGTAGTCATTTGAGGGGAGTGATTGGGCCAGCTTGGAGACGTGGAGCAGAGACGCCTGGGAGGCTGTCCCCCAGAAACATCAGCAGCTGGTGCATGGGATCTGGGCTTCAGAGAGACTTGTGGGCTGAGACTCAGATTCAGCTTCATTTGGAAGATATACAGCCACATCATGGGTTCAGACTGTCACTTACCCTTAGCGGGTAAGAAGAGCTTATGATGGAGGAAAGAGCTGGGACACAGGAATTTGTGGAGAAAGCTGTGGAAGAGAGGCCTGGAGTAACCAGAGAGGTAGAAGGACAAACAAAAGCAAGGGAGACAGAAACTCAGGGAGGCA
Organism: Solenodon paradoxus; assembly: GCA_004363575.1. NCBI lineage: Eukaryota > Metazoa > Chordata > Mammalia > Eulipotyphla > Solenodontidae > Solenodon > Solenodon paradoxus. The sequence goes on along the minus strand of RJWH01008019.1, from coordinate 4,719 downwards.
GGACCCAGGGAGGAAGTGGTTGAAGTGACAGATGCCACTGAGAAAAGTGTCTAGTAAGGCGAGGACAGTGCGGGTCCCCTGGGGCCACCGTGAGAGCATTTTCAGTGAGGAGGTAGCAGCAGGCGCCTGAGAGCAGAGGCAGTTGTGTGAATGCTCTGAGTGAGGAAGTGTCAAGGTCAAAGTGGCATTTAGAAGGTTATTCTGAAACTGGTGTGTAAGGCAGACAAGAGGAGAGGCAGCACGGAAGCTGCTCAGGCCCCCCGGGCCCTGGCCCAGAATGTATCAGTGGGCTTAGAAGAGACAGATGGGCAACAGCTTGCAAGGAGGACTCGACAAGGCTCAAAACCACTCTGGCTCCGCCGGAGCCTGCAGACCTGCTGTGTCAGAGCATGTGTATGTTCCAAGGCTGATTGGGGTTGTCACTGACTCATGTGGCCCTGCCCTCCCCCAGGAGGGTGACCTGGTCACACCCTTAAGCCCTAACCCAGGCGATCTCCTCAGTACAGAAGGAGCGATCATCCCCAGCTGTGCTTACCTCCTCAGTTCTGAGACCCAGATGGTGAGCTCCTCAAAGCATCGTGGGGCTTAATCCTGGCACGGGCCCCTGCCTGCGATCAGCACAGCCCGCCAGGCCTGTGTCCTTAGAGGCCTGGGATAGTGCCTGTGGCCGACACTGCAGTTCTGCTCGCTGGCACTTGAGACCCCACTCACCTTCTGAAGGAGCCTTGATGTACTGACCTTGGGTCTTTCCTCCTCAAGGTGGACAGGCCGGGATGATGACAGCCGGTGACAAAAAAAGTGACCTACCAGCAGGAGCCTTTTTTCCTTTTTTCTCTGCAATTCCAGGCTGGTGTGCAACCCACTGGCAGGGAGATTATTGAATCTGATTTGCTGAAATACAATAGCAAACTGATTTTGTAGCCACCAGCCCCTGTAACAAATTGCAAGTGAAGTTTAGATAGCACCATTATGGGGTAATGGTATTTTAATGACGTGTCCTATTTAGTCTGTCTAAATTTTAGAGGCCTGGGGCAGAGGCCCAGCCCTGAGTACTCCCTAGCTCTCCCTCCTCCTTCGGTCCGGACTGTGCCTGTCTGTGATGTTGTCCCCTTTACCCTGTCCTCTCATGCCTCCGGGCTCTGGGTGCTGAGTGGTTAGCAGTGATGTTGAAGACATCTGGGCTTGCTCTCTCATTTTTTCCTCCTTTCTAGCACAGCCTGTCCTCTCCTGCTGCTGCTTTCTCCCGCTTGTAAGTCTTTACTGATCTGCCTCTGTCACCTTTTCTTTCCTTCTGCCCTCTTTTCCTCTCCCTTCTTTTCTCTGTTCTCTCTACTAACCTGCTGTGTGGCCTTGGGCAAGTGACTTACCCTCTCTGAGCCTCAGTCCTTTCATTTATAAAATGAAGCATGAGCCGTGAGCATCCTCGTGACTATGACTCCTCCCTTCTATCCCACCTGGACCCCCGCCCCCACCTTTTTGTCTTCTCCTTCACACTTCTTGCGTCAACTGCATTTTTTTTATGACCAGCCTGCATTCAGGCCTGGCAGCAGGCTGGAGGCTGGGAGCAGGAACTTGCCCTCCCCAGCACAGTGGTGCTCAGGCTGCCTTTTATCATCCCTGTGCCATCCATGGGAGATGGATTTAGTGAGTAGCTGTCTCTCTCCCCTCCCCAAGAGCAGCCAGGTAATTGAAGAAAACATGAATGTTAATGATGCATTTAGCATTTGGAAGTTAGAGGGGGTGATTAATATGTTGTAAGTTGTGTATTAATATCTTCACAGTGGCATAATGAAGACAAAACATACACTTGGAGAGGAGATTGTTTATTCTTGTGCACAGAACTCCTGGTTCCCAGCTCAAGCCTCAGAAAACACGGTACTGCTCTGTGTAGCAAGAGGGTGCATGGAGGGCAGTTTTCTGGCACCATGATGGCCACCTGTGAGCTCCTTCACCTGTCCCGGGCTGGCTGGGCTGGAGGCTGAGGTTAGGGATCAGGCAGGCAGGGACCTGGGGTACGTGGTGGGGGTGGGAGCCACAGTGCTTTGGTGTTTTCAGAAGACAATTCAAGATGGTTCATGGCCCAGGGAGTTCACTCCAAGCTTGCAAAGGGGCCATGCGCTAGGAAGGAGAGAAATGAAGGGGCCATATGGGGCATCAGATCCCCAGGCAATGGCTTTAGAAATTCAGGGCTTTTGCTTCCTGCTCCACGGCTGTCTTCTCTCCTGGATGGGGGAGACTTGCTAAGTTACGGGCTGGGCTCAGGAGAAACCTGTTGATGGGAAAGACTTTGATCAGGTCCTAGCTCCAGGCTCAGCCAGGCCTTTAGACACACAGTCAGAAAATGTCAGAACCAGATGTCTAGAGAGGAGATCTCTTCCAAGTGTTATTTCCTATTGGAGGCTAGGGGAAGAGAACCTGAGAGGGCCGACCTCCATGATAGGCTGAAGCTAGGGACAGAGACCCCTTGACTAGGTCACTCCTTTGTCTCTGGCCGTCTGCACAACTCAGCTGTCCGGGAGGCCAAGGAGGAGCTCAGCTGTGAATCCATCTCTGGAATTGCAAAGCGCGGGTTAGCAGAGAACAGGCACAGCTCCGAACCCCAGCTCTGCTGCTTACTGACTGTAGGGTCACAAGAAAATCATCCATCTCTCTGGACCTTGGCATCCCTGTTATTAAACAGGAATAATCATATTTAGTGTGTAGTACAGTTGTAAGAACTGCTCACATCCTAAATACACACTCAAAAATGATTAGAATCGGGGTGGCGGGGGTGTGCGTGATAAAAATTACAGTTTCTGGCCCCAAACAAGGTAGGCACACAAACTTTGATGGTAATGGTGGTGCATTGTAATTCTCCTTACTTTTGTCATCGCCACTTGCTTTTGTGGTGCAGATCACACACCTGCATCCTAACTGTCTCCTCCAGGGTTCACTTAGTTATGACCCGTTCCAAGCAGATTGCCTTGACGCCCACTTCGCCTTCCTGTGAGCAGTCCCAGCACTTACCCATCTGTTATCACTGGACTGTACACATCTTTCCCCCTCCTGATTCTGGGCTCAGCAGACTAAAAACTGCTGCTCTCTGGTCCTCAGCGCCCACCTTTGGGATGTTTACCCATTGAATGAGTGATCTCTCTCTGGGCCTGGTCTGCGAAGCGTGGAGCGAAGCCAGTGGCTGTGAACACACCGGCTTCTCATTTTCCAAGATTCATCCTAAGTTCCTTTGTGCTGTACAGGGGATGCTGCTTTCAGGTTTATAGTGTCCTCTGCTTGTGATGGGGAGTCCGTGACTCAGCTCACAGGACCAACGGAGACTTGAACCCTGTTTCCTCAAAGCCTTTCATATCTCTTATGTATTACTCCCACGATATGTGGTTGATTCTCTTACATAACCTGTTTCCTCCAACTTCTTTGGGGAGTTCACCTCAAATCCTGATAGATACTTTTTTTACCACTCTGACCTACTAGGGTGTCAGCCTATAGTATAGTCTTCCACTAGTGGAGTTGAAATAGAATTTTGTTGAATGAATGAATGATTTACTATTATTTCATTTCTAGTAAAGGATTCTTTTCAGCAGTTTTATTTTGTATCCTGTTTTGTTTTAGCTTATCCAGGGTTCTCAGCTCCCAGAAAACATAATCTTATTAGATACTTCTATGTCCTTACAATACTGGACAAATAATGTTTAATGGGTAATTAATTACTGATTGATTTTCTTAAAATCTCTATCCAATTAAGAATTTATAGCAAAAAAAAGGCTTGTTAGCCTTGTTAAAGGGTGCAAAGCACTTGAAGGAATTGACTGAGCCTGAGTCCCAACGATGGAACATATGGCGTGTGAGAGTCAGTGTGACGGGTGGAAGTCCTCAGAGTTTTTCTGGTTCTCTCCTGATAGGCACTGATTAATGAAGGCAAAAAAATAAACAATCTTAGATGGAATTATTAGACTTGACAACAGAAGTTGTGAAAGTAACTCTCATTAGTGTCTCTGTTAATGGGCCCTCCCTGTGGTGGGTGGGAGCTGGCCTGGGGGCTTTCTCCTTGATATCCTGGAAGAAACAGGGCAGCCTGCTCATTTTGGGCCGGGCTGGAGCACAGCTCTGGAATTCTGCCATGTGTAGCGTCCTGAGGTAAGGGTCCTTGCGCATAGGGACAGGGGACAGAGGGGCAAGTGACAGCTGGCCAACACCATCAGTCAGGGGAGGGAAGAGGGGCTTGAGCATCATGATGTAAGATGGTGCGTGTGCAGAAAAAACACTTCCAATACATCGCCTCCTAGTCAGTAGAGCCCTATATGTGAGTGTGGGGAGTTGGGCCCCCATTCAAGGCCGGAAGAGTGTGTGTGAAATGAAGATGATAAAACCATCTCTCTAGAGCTGATTAGGAGACTTGGGCCCTGGCGATTGAGAGACCAAGTTTATAACCCACAACTTGCCAAGCAATTATTTCTTCATCTCTTGTGTGGAGTCTGCTCATAACTCATTTCCTGCATTTCCGTACAGGGAGACCACCCACCCCTCGGCCCTGGGGACTAGAACCTGGGTCTTGTTCATGCATGTCCTTGCTGCCTACACACTAAGGGTGAGGGAAGGGGGCTGTGTCTGTTTAATTAGCTAGTGTTGGTAAGAGCTGTGGAGATATAAAGCTCTCGATAAGAAATAATCCCCTTAATCTGTATAGTGTAGGGCTGGTGTGTGAATGGAAGGTAGGAGGCTAAC
>RJWH01008018.1:0-34318 GCA_004363575.1 Solenodon paradoxus | reverse complement strand
AGGAGGAGGAGGAGGAGGAGGAGGAGGAGGAGGAGGAGGAGGAGGAGGAGCAGGAGGAGCAGGAGCAGGAGGAGCAGGAGCAGGAGGAGGCGGGCGTCTTCCTCGCTGCAGAAAGCAGACTCAGGTACCAGGTGAGTGCCCAGGAAGCACCCCCGTCCCCGCCGGCTCACCCACAGCTGACGACAAGCAGAGACGGCAGACCACGGACGCTGGTGCCCATCACATCTTCAAGCACGTGAGCTGGCATCAGCCTCGATGTGCAGCACGCGCGCAGGAGCTGTCTCTGACACCTTCGCCTCGGTGAGCGTTAAGCCGAGGGGAATGAGCTTCATAAGTGAGGGGTCCGTGAGACTTGGGAAGGGAAATGAGGTTGAATGGCAGGCACGTGTGCCCGTCAGGTGTGGGGCCCAGGGCCTCTCCCGCTCCAGCCAGGTGCGGCCATTATACTTGCCTGGTCCCGCCCCCTTGTATTATTCTGGGTGCAGGTCGGCGGGCCCTGGGCCCTGGGCGAGGTCAGGAGTGCTCGCCTCTCAGGAAAGTCACTGTCACCTGAAGAGCACATGGGAGGTGGTGACCTCATAGTGTCTCCCTCACATCCAGCTGCAGGTAACACCTGGGAGGCATTTAGAGCCCCAGCCACAGCAGACTGACGAGAGGCCTGCCTGTGTCGCCGGCTCCCCCACCGGTCTGCACGCAGGCGAGGGGCGGGCGGCCTGGACCAGCGTCCTCGCCGCCATCTCAGAACCAGCAAGGAATGCTCCTCCCAGCCCTTCCTGTGGGCACACTGGGGAGGCCGCTTCGAAGACTGTCCCTTTGACGGGTGATCTGGGTGATTCTTCGAACCGGGGACCGTGAGTCCGGGTCTCTGCCCGAGTGAAGGGAATCTCCCGGGGTCAGCAGTGGTCTGTGCTCCCTCCTCACCGTGGTCCACGTGTTTCCTCGTCCCGCTCTCTCTCCTTTGACTGGTTCTCCGCTCTCAAGAGTTCCCATGCACCCAGCATGGAGAAAGGGACCTTCCCCCCAGAATTACCTGCATCTGCCGTTTGGTCGAATCCTTGAAGCTCAGCTGTATTTTTCGTGGGGAAATGACTGCTCCCTCAGCGAACTGCACGACCAGACCGGGTGCAGTTGTGCAGAAAACAAATGCTGTGAAAACAATGCGCCAGCAGGGCCAGCTGGGAGCCTCTTCACGGATTCGCGTGGAGACCGTCGTCACTCTCCGTGGGCACGTCGGGTTCGCAGCGCCACGCCTGTCCCCTCCGGCGGGGCTGCCGGTCTCGCGTTCTCTCTGGAGGAGAAGTCTGCGCCCTCAGAGCTGACCTCGCCCATCCTCCTGATCAGAGGTGCGCTTTTCACCTTGACACCGAGAACTGACCTCTCCGTGCCGCCGTCTGGTCTCCTTCCCCAGTGCTGTTGCCTCCAGTGGGGCTTCCCGTTGACCGGTCCACGCGGCGCCGCCTCGGCATCTGCGCTCGCTCTCACGGGGCCGCGTCCTGGGGCTGTGGGGGCGCTCACGGCGTCCCTGGGGGAGCCACCGTGCTGGCGGCCTCTGCTCAGACCCGAGCCGCCCTCATCTCCAGCCAAGTCCACAGGCCAAGCGTGTGCACTGGACGGCCACAGACGTGGGGGAGGCGGCTGTCACCTGCCCAGTGGCAGCAAGTGCCAGGGCCTCGCGCTCCATCACTGGCCCTCACCAGGAGGGTTAAGGCGGGTTTTACATGGCATGTCTGAGAGTGATGCTCTGGTCTGCGTGTTTCTGTTCCAAACTCACAGGCTGAAACCCGAAGCCCCAGAGGTGCGGTGTCACGAGAGGCGATAGGCGCCCCGGTGAAGGGAATCTGTGTCTGCATCACAGAGACCCCGCAGAGACGCCTCGGCGTCCGTCCTGTCAGGACTGGGGGACAGTGTGCGTGCTCTGGACCACGGGGCCTCCCCGCACCCGCCAATGCCTGATGGCAGATCAGGCCTCAGAGGTCCAGGAACAGGTCTCTGTTGCTAGAAAACCACACAGTCCTTTGTTACGGGGGCTGAACGAGCTGAGACCCGTTTCCAAGTTCCCTGCGGAGCTCAGCCTTTGACCTGAGTCATCACTTAGGAAAGCGCGTCTCCACTGCGGTTCCCAGGTTTTCTGGGCGCACACTCCCGGGGGCCGCCTGACACGCGGCACGAAGGGGCGCCCGGGGCTCGGTCCTGCCGGCCCGGCTCTCGCCACCGTGCGCTGCCGGGTGGGGCTGCCCTGCCCCGGCCAGACCCTCCCTGTCTTGGCAGCTGCCTGTCTCTTCTGCGGCGGTGGTGGAGGCCGGGGCCTCTCGGTCCATGGCTGCATCTGGTTTAATCATCCTCGGCGGATGCTTGTTGACCCGAGGCTTCCAGGAGCGCCTTCAGCTGGGGACCGCGCCTTCACGCTCCATGTCTGCTTCCTTTTCTCTGTTTTCCTTTCTTCAGCTGGACATAATTCCTCATCCTCACGGGCACTTCTCCGCTCGCAAGCTTTCTAACAGACACATGGGATGGTGCAAAGCCTCTCATCACACCCGCCAAGGCGAGGGCGAGCTGTCCTGGCCAGCGTGGGCCTAGCGTGGGCTCCTGGTTGAGGGTCCTGTCGGACTGACCGCTCCACGTCCAGAAAGGCAGGACCGCAGCGGTGATCACGAGGAGGCTGGGTGACAAGCAGGGCAGTGACAGGACGTGGCCGCTCGTGGCGCGACCTTCACACGGTCCCTCCCATCCAGCCCTGGACGCTTGCTTGCTGCCGTCCTGACTGAACACGAACTCGAGTCTGGCCTTGATTTCGATTAAGCAGTCATGTAACCTAGTCGCCGCGTTTCTGGCTCAGATCCTAGCCTCTTGATCCCCCCGTAATTTCCTGTCTGAAAGATCCGTTTCCACTGTAACTCGAGGATTAGCTCGGGCTCATCGCAGCTGTGGGCGCTCATCCCGGGTCCCTCGGAGGCTCGGCTCCTTATTCTCTCCTGCAGAGACGCGGAACCAGGCCGTGCTCGGTGTCATGGTCCATATCTCTTCAGGATGTGCCTGCCCAGAGCAATCTGGCCCCCTCGCCATCGTTTATTCCTTCTCTGCCGATATTAACTGGAGAACACTGCGCTGGCTTCTAAAATCGATGCGAGAGCGGCATCGTGGGGAGAGTAATCCCCCCGGCTGATGAGCGCCTGCTGCCTGAAGCTCGCCCCGGCGGGACCGCATGTGCAGAGGGACACACGACTGCCGTTGGGTGCACCATTTCATTATGGAAAGCACCTGAAAACTACTGGAAAAGACTTCAAAGTTGTGGTGGGAAAGACCCGACACGGTGACGCGGCGTGACACGAAGAGTTACATGGATGCTCTCAGGGATGACTCTCTCTTAGGTGCCTGGTTTGAGCTGCTTCAAGCTGAAGCAGTGCTGGCAGGGAGCGGGTGCACGTCACGGTGGGTGACAGCTCCAACAGGTGCCTGGCTCCCACCGCCTCCGCCTGGGTGACAGGGGAAGTCTGGCTGCCTCGGGCTCTGGGGGCTGACTCCTCCCTTGCATCCACTGACCCCGCAGGAAGCTCCGCGTGGACACCCTTGCTGGTTTGAGTGGGGAGAAAACGTTCCTGCAGCATCGCTCTCTCCACCGGGACCAAGTGAAAGTGTGTGGGGAGCCAGAAACCTCACAGCGGAGCACGAACCGATGGCTCCAGGAGACACACACTGCATGCCTTTGTGAATATTTCCTGCCCTGGCGCACAGATGCTCTCCGGCTCTTAAAAAACATTTCGACTAATATTAAGTATCTCAAGTACAGCTTCAAGTAGGGAGATGCCAGGGGGCATCTCAGTGTGTGGAAGGGAGCGTGGCTCACAGCGGGCTGCCCTCCGAGCCCCTGCGCAGAGACAAGAGAGGTGCTGACGGGCCTCTGCAGAGGGGCTCTGGGGACTGACCTCCCGGTGTGGTCAGGAGCTGAGACGGGACATCAAAGCCGTTCTGAAACCAGCTTTCATTGCAGGCTACCCGCCCCCAGTTACAGCAGGGCCTGGCCAGGCATCCTGTGGGCTTGCCTTCCTTCTAGAATGTACCCTCCTGCAGGCTGTGTCTGACTGTTCCACGCACCAGCCCTTGCAGACAGGACACGGACTGGGCGTCGCTACTGTGACACAAAACCGCCTTCGTCAGGAGAGGCTCACTCCTTGTCCTTATGGGGCTAAAGTTCAGGGAAATCATCTTCAGCAGCAACTGAAAGACATTGACAGGACAGAAAAGAGCATGAGTGCCTGGCATCGCTGCTGATGAGAGCAAAGTATGGAAACAGTTCAAATGCCCAAAATGACGAGACTGGATAAATAAACGGTGGCTTCTCCATACAGTGAGGTGTTCTGTCGTCACGACAAGTGGGGAAGGACGTCTCTTTGCAGGGTCATTGAGCAACGTCAATGCTCTGTGAAGCATAAAAGAGACAGGCTGCTGAAAGGTGAAGTTCCGTGTTTGTGCAAGTCTGTTCACACGTGCTGGACACACCCAGGCTTTGCACGCGTTTCTCAGAGCAGAGTGGACGAAGCTGTTTGTTCCATCTTCGCTTTTTGCTCAATGTCTTCTACAAATCGCGCACTAATTGGGAAACGTGAAAATAAGCGGCAGTCATGTTGGAGACATAAAAATAAAACATGAACAGTGGGCGACACGCGGCCTCAGCCCACGCTGCCGGATCGGAAAGGACTTCCCAGGAGCCGAGCGAAGCACGTATGCTGAAGCTCTGAAACCAGAACATGGCACCATGTGGAAATAAGGTCTTTAATGAGGCAGCAGAGATAGGAGGAGGTGCTGGGAGGGCCTCCGTCCAGCACGGCCTTAGTTCTGAGGTCAGGACGCAGACACGGTGTGAGGACGCAGGGGCGGATGGCCGCCCGCAAGTGGAGAGCGAGGCCTGGACGGAGCTCACCCTGCTGACCCATGATCCTGGGCCTGCAGCCACCGAAGTGTGAGGGATTAACGTGCGTTGTTCAGGCCCGTCCATGGTCCGTGATGTACTGGCCCACAGGCTGGTCCGGGGCGGCACACCCGGCCGACGGTGACCAGTCCGTTGCAGAGCAGGCCGTACGTGCTCTACCCCCTTTCAGCTCTATGCCTTCCCAGTGAAGCGCATCTGATTTCATTTGACAGGAAAGGACACCGAGGCACGCAGAGGCAAGCTCAGCAGCACTGCCCGCTCGCTGCGGGGCCAGAGCCCAGGGACTTGGGGCTTAGTTTCCGGCTCTTGCAGGCAGTGCCGGCCTCTGCATCACAGTCCTGCCACCCCCCGTCCTCCCCGTTCATAGTTCATCCATGCTGTCCCATCCCTGCTCATGGTAATGGTCACCGGGGTGCATTATCTTCTTGACCTTCAATACTGAGATGTTCATTCTCTCTTCCACCTCCTTAAGACCGTTTCTTCCCTGCAGATCAGAAGAAAACCTCATTATGGGCATTTTCAGGCACCTCAGCAGTGCAATGTTAAACATGTTTTTAGGAGGCCATTTGGAGGACCTTTAAAATCACAATAAGCGAGCAGATTAAGGGAATGCTCAGTGGAGTCTTACTCGGAATTATTTTGTTTTGTTATTTCGGCCCTACCTGCTGTTTGCCTGTGACCTGGTGAGTCTCTCTGAGTAGCCCCCTCACCATAGACGGTCACTCTGTCTCTTAATAAAATGCAGTCAGTTATTAGGGGAAATTCCTGCACCTAGAGATGAGCCATCAGCCACCCCAGCCGCAGGAAATTTCCAACAGATGGCCCCGGCTGCCGTCACAAAGCTCTGTCCTGGAGATGTGATTTGCCGGAGTCAGGAGTCCCTTTCCAAGACTTAAGGAAAGCGGTGCTCACGGGCACTGCGGCAGCTGTGGAGCTGGAATTAGCCCTGGGACACCAGTTGGGACAGATCAAGTCATCTGTCGCCCGCGGGACGACGGTCCACTGTGGAACGATACCTCTCTGCAGAAATTAGAAATTATAAGCCTAACAGCCCCCGCTCAGAGCGGAGCACATTGGAGGTGGTGGAGCAGCAGTGATCCCTTCTCCTCTTCCACGAGCCTCCGCGAAGAGCAATGCTCCTGGCTGCCCGGCTTTTATCCAACACGAGTCCAGCTTCCCCCAAGACAGACGGCAGCGCTGTCACTCAGTTGTGTCCTAATTTTCACTGTGCCGGCTGCCGAAAGCCACTGGACTTCTATTCTGTAGAAACAAGCTGGCAAGGATGTTTGGGCGATCGGAGCCGCCGAGACAAGTGGCTAATTTATAGATGCGGGGAGATGCGAGGCTTCTAGCTCCTGGGCCGCTGATGGCCGTGCGGGCCCCCCAGCGCCGAGGCAGCTCGGCGCCCACCGCGCTCCAGTCTGGCGGAGGCAGCCGGGGCCTGGGAGCTATGTGCAGCCATAATTTAAAAGACTGTGACATGAAGAAAGTGTTATGATGTTTAACTTATAGGGCATCCAAATGTCATAGACTCAAGCAAGTTCCTATTAGCAATAACTCAAGTCCTCTGAAGGGATTTGACATTCAGAACTGATGAGCGCTGGTCCCCGGGGCCTGCTCTGACCCAGCCTCGCCCAGGCCACTCGGCAACCTGAGTGGCCCAGGGGTCAAGCCGTGATAGCCGTCTTCAATTTAAAGAGCGGCTTCTCTCGCTGCTGGGCTCTGACTCGGCACAATAAATTTCCCAAAGAGCATACAGACCAGCTAGTGTATATCAAATCAATATCGTTGTGGCTCGCAGTGGTATCTGAGGCTAGAGTTCACAAAATAAACTGGGCCAGGGGCTGGGTTTCTGCCCTTGGCAATCAATCAGACTCCCGGGTCATGGATTTTAGTGTAAATTAACACAGCAGAAGCCATCACGCTCCCCTGACGATGATATAATACAGGATTTGCTTTTTTTTTTTCTCCTTCCAAACCCCATTTCATTGCTTGTGCTCAGAGGTGATGTTACATTAGCAGAAATAACAAGGAGCAGTGATTAGGAAAATGGTGGAAATCGTAAAACAAAACCTGAATATTCTCCTGACGAATATGCAGAAAGGACGTTCAATTAAGCCAACACATATGAAGTAGGAGAAAGGAAGGTAACTGCCGTGGGACCCACTCCAGAGTGTCAGACTCTCCTAAATCGACATCCTCGAGGAGGGTGGTGGAAATTGTATGAGGTTAGCAGATGGGAGTGGAAATGCGGGGTGGGTTTATGTCGGGGCGCTTCTCTCCGCTCTCGGCGCCACCCCTCCTTCGCAAAGACCCAGTGGATGCTCCCTTGAAAGCATCTGCAGAAAGGCAGAGTGCACCCCGCATTTAAAGGCCCTGCCCCCCGTCTCTCCACCTGGAAGACACGTGCTAGCAATCGTCTCTGCTTGTTTGTTTGTGGAGAGAAGGGAGGTGATTTTACCGTCCACACCAGACACCCAAGCCCCTCCTTAGAATAATTGCAATGTACACATGCACACAGAGACACATAAAATAGAAGTCGTCAGAAAAAAATCTGTAGGTTAAGGAAAAGCCTGTAAGTGTGATGAGTTGGGGCTGAGCAGGGGGTTCTGCATTGTGTTTTAAAGAATAAACCCAGCATCTCGCCCGTCCCCACACTCCTCAGCATTATCCAGTCGGGCATTCACCTGCACAATCTGAAGGGAACCGGAGGGGACGATGCTCAGTGAAACAGGTCAGAAGGAGAAAGACAGAGACCAGACGACTCACTCACACGTGCAATGTGAACACACAAAACAAAGGAACAGATGAAACAAAACCAACCCCTGGGCACTGGCGACAGAACTGAGTTGACCGACAGGGACTGGGGCTGGAGGGCGGGAAGGCAGGGTGTGTGGACATGTGTCTGCGGAATGGGGAACTTCACCTGTGAGTTTATTTTAATGTGTAAAAAATAAAAGTAATTTGAAAAATTGTGCATACATGGTGCGCGGCACCGCCCAATGTCTCCCTACAGCGTGCAATTCGTGAGATCTGGGCCAGATTCCTATCAAAGGAGGGGCCACATATCTGAATGAGTCTTTTTTAAATAACGGATGTTGGACCTTATTAAAGTGCAAACTGGTGGGTGAGATGACGTGTCCCTTGCTGTCACGGAGGAGCAGGGCGCTGGCACTGCTGGGAGAGAGCGGCTTCACATCAGAGGCCACTAAGTCCGCACTGAGGCTGTTGAAACCTCATCAGAGTCCATTTCTTGGCGGGCACAGGCACTGTTCTTGTCTCAAAGGGTCTTTGGGCCAAGTCGGGAAGTGTGTGCAGGACAGCATGGGAAGATCATACGTGAGTGAGACCTGAGCTTTATTCTAAGTATGGTCCAGAATGCACTTGCACTGCTGTTTCCACAGGAGCGCAATCAAGACACTCTTCTGGCCTTAAAAGGTGAATCTTTCTTGACACCTTGTAGCAATTTTTCTGCAAGGGTCTTAGACTAAGTCATATTTCTAAGACAAAAATATCATTACACGACAATTCTTAAGACTTTCTTAAAACCAAGCAAATAATCACAAACCAAAGAGAATGAAGCAGTCATAGCATCATAACCCATATAGTGCCATTAGGAACTCAGTAGACAAATAGAAGGGATCTGAAAGAAGAACATTTGGGGAGCAGTGCCTGCCAATCTGCGGAGACCGTCTCTAAATGTCCCAGCGGTGCTCAAGGACTCAGGGAAAGCCTGAGACAGCAGCTCGTGTCTATTTTAGTTTCTGTCAGCTGACTTGCTCTCTCGTTTGGCCTCTTCAGAGCTGCAGAGTCACAGAGAAAAGCACACACTGCAAGAGGCCACATGTTGGCGAGTTCCAATTCGAAGTTTCATTTTGCAAATGACGCCTTGAATAGCTTAGTTTTTGGGGAACTGAAACACATATGGGTGAGTTTCATTTCCAAAACAGTCTTTGTACCTTGTCAGCACAAGTGGGATTTCCTTTCAACAGAAAGGCTTAATGACAGGGATTCTAAGAAAGTCACTAAGGGAAAAAAGAGAGAGATTATGGTGCAGCGTTCCTATTTACAGACAATATAGTTTACTCAATTGAGTCATGGAGCAAAGGCTTGAACTGGATTCCAAGTTAGGTGTTAGAACGGGCCGGGACTCGGGCGGCAGAAAGCCTTGGCACAACCATTGTTCCTACTTTCCAGGGTTTATTGAAACAAGGCTCTGGAGGTATCTGTCACACACATGCCTGGAGATGCGCTGCGGAGACGAGCTCCAGCCCATTCCCACTGTCCTCCTCTCAACGCCGTCAGCAGAGGAGCAGGTTGAACCCCAAAGCAGCGGCCTGCTGCCAACACCCCCTCTTCCATCGGGGCGACTGCTCTCACTTTTGCTTGAAAGACTAAAGAGAACACAATTTTTTTCTGTGAACCTTCACAGCCACGTGCTTTGACTGTCCGGTCAGCAACTTGAGCAAACATCTGACTTGACGGATTGGTTTTGACTCGGTGGATTGACCATGATGATGACTTTGGCCCCGTACAGACAGCTTCCGGGGGAAATGCCAGCCGAACGAGCTCTTCGCATAATGTACATCAGACAATTGGCTGTTTGATTGGAAGCAACTCTATTTTCATTTTTCTACCAGCTGTTTTGGCACTGGCTGGAGAGCGCTGAAGGCTGATGCTCCATGCCAGCTCGAGAGGAGAGCCGCGCAGCTGGGCGGACAGAAGCAGCGGGAGAAGAACTGCATCAGAATGAGGTCCTGTCTGAGAAAGAAACTCGGGGAGGCCATTGGGATTCAGTGTTTTCTTCCGCACGTGGCACATGCCTGCAGAAGATGTCTAACAAACCCTGAGTTTTCTAGTCTCGAAAGTCAGTAGCATCAAAAGGCCTCTGTCATCCACGTGTCGCTGACACGTCGCATCGAGGCAGAGACGGAGCTCAGAGGAGGATGCGGTGCTGGAGTCAGGGCCGGTGACACCCAGGGCAGAGACCGACATGGTCAGTACCTGGGAGCCTAAGAAAAGAGATGAAGACCGAGGTCAGGAGGAGGTGCACGGTCCCGAGGACTCAAGTGCGAGAAGCGTGGGACGATGTGCGCGTCGCAGGCTGACCAGCTCCAGGTCGCAGCTGCTCCCAGAAGCTTTGGACCCAGTGCCCAGCGCCCAGCGCGGCCAGAACTGCAGAATCGTGCCGCTCCTGCTTCGGCACACGTTTCCCTGCATCTGCTGCCCCGCGCCCGCCCTGCTCTGCCAGGACCAGTCTTCCAAGCGATCTCCTGGTTCTGCTCTTGCGCTCGGGGAGTCTTTCCTCAAGGTGCTGCCAGACCGAGTCTGAAGATCAGTCGCAGCGAAGTTCAGCTTTATAAGTTCTGTCACGACACCCCACGAGTCCCTGCAACGGGCTGGTGTCCCGACCTGACCCGCCGACACCCACCGTCACGACGCCCTCGCAGCGCTGACTTGCCGGCAGTCCCTCTAGAGCCACACGTGCATGTCCTCTTTCTGACCTCAGAGTCACGATCCCTCCAGCCCCCGGGAGCCCCTCCCCGCTCCCCGCAGCGTCTCAGCAAGTCCCTCCACGTACACTTGCCGTTTCCTCGGTGCGCCTTCCACGCCTCCCCCTTGAGATGGCAAGCACGGGACCCCCGAGGGAGGGGCGGCTGGGTCCACCGCCTCCAGCCAGTGTGGTCCACGCACATCTCAAGGACCTGGGTTCATGTCCTAGAAACGGGGGAACAACCAAGATGAATAATTAAAACAAAAAAATAAATGCTGCTTTTCCTCTCTCTTCGGCCTGCCTCTGCTCACCTCCATTCCTGCCTGCACCTCTCCTTAAAAAATGAAAAAATACATCAATAATCATAGCCTTGTATTTCCTGTGCTTTAATATTCAAGTTTACATCAGCATTTGTCTTCTCTCCCACTAGTTGTCTTTATTGCAATGAACTGTGTGGTTAAATTTATAAATAAGATATAAAAGGCATTAAATATCCATACAGCGAAACTAAAATAAAACGCGTACATGTGTGCACGTGAACACACATCTACGAGGTGCAGGCGCCCCGTCCCGCTTCCCTGACACCCCGGCTCTCTTTCTGCTGTACATGTAGCCCCTTGCTTACGTTCACGTCTGTGCTGGTCATCCGAGCTCCCAGCAGAAGCCAAGCTCACTGAGGGCAGAAATCACCGAATGTTCCCCCAAGGATTTGTGCGTCTGCCCTCTGCAAAGGGTGCAAAAATATTTGTGGAATGCATACATGAAGGAATGATGAGCAAGAATTCTTAAAAACCACGAGAGGCAGTGCGTGGTGCCAGAGTCGGTCGGCGTTGCTTTTCTCTTAGACCAGAGCAGATCCCGGCTGCCCTGGGGGCTGAGGAAACACAAGTCTGTCCTGGCTGATCCTGAGCTGGGTGGGGACACGTGGGGCAGGCGGAGAGGTCTGTGTCTCCTTGTGTGCAGCAAAGGGCGGTGCACTGCGTGGACGGGGAGGGGCCTGCTCCTCCTCCGGCCCCTCCAGTCCTGGAATATTTGGCAGAGATTTGGTGAAATGCCTGGGCGTTGTGAGGGCATTTGTGTTCATATGTGTGTATATATACACACATACATGCATAGACTGATAGACCCACCAACGTGCTTATAATTTGGGTGAAAGACAAAGATATTACGGAAAAACATGAAATATCCTCAATCTAACCATTAAGATTTTCATTAAAAACACAATGTTCTGGTTAATATATCCTTCTACTTTCCACTTTGCATTGAATCTTCCATTTGGAGAACCTAACGATAGAGAGGATGCTCACGGCTTCTACTTTACTATATATTATGATTTGTGCAAAAAAGCCTCCACGTCTGATTCGTGCCCCTGGCAGTATCCCATCCACAGGGGACCGCAGCGTGGGCAGGCAGCACCACTATTTTCATGACGGCAAACACTGATTTGAATGACTCTTATGTATTCCTCTCCTTCTATATTATGAAGGAAGCAAAAAGTGATTTAAATTCAGAGGCACATTTTTAACCTGGAAGAAATACCTAGAAATCCCCGTAGGTAAATGCGGGGAGAAAGCAAGAGGGACACTTAACTCTATGAAGGGCGACGGTGCCATCTGGGTCTCGCTGATTTATTTTTGCACAAAATGTCACCATTTCCAAAGTTCTTGCTAGAATTCTTTTTCTTTGCAGTTTAACCTAATGTGATTAAGAAGCCACTGAGCTGCAGTATTCCATAGGTGGGTTTCATTATAATTTCTGCATAATGATGCTCGCATTTCTAAGTTGTAATTAGATGCATTAAGGATGAATGATTCCTTTGGGGCTTATTCTAGAGATTTTTCTTCCAAATTTGTGTCAAGGGTCACGCAGGGTGGAAAGCAATGAATGCCACCGAGGAAGACCGCAGATAAAAGCTTCTGAAATGAATCGATGTCCACGGCCCCAGCTCTCGGACGCTGGAATTATCCAGGCGCAGCACCGCCGGAGAGGCTCCTGTTTAATCCCGATAGTGCTCGGAGGGGACAGGCGGGCACGGCTCTGCTAGCATAGCAGCCGGTTAAGAAAGCGAGAGCACGATCGGGACAGAGATGGAAGATAACCTCCTGATTTCAGTCATGAGGTGACATCGGCAAAGGACTGTGATTTTCAATCTGGAGGAAACTGAGGTCCCGTTTTGGGTGGATATCTTTACCTTCCTGAGGGTCTGTGACTCCTTTGCCTAGTGTGTGTCCCACGACATAATCTTTGTTCAGCGCAGTCTCCAACGCAGAGCCTGTTCCAGCAACAAAAACGCGACGTTTGTGATATGTGTGTTGTAGACTTTCTCTGTGAAATTTCTGTGCAAAGAGGAGCACTTCTGGATGCTCATGATTTTTTTCACCCTTTTCTCAATATTTACATGTATGTATCTTTGGAATTTATGCCTTTAAACAGCTTTTTCTTTGTTCCCTGAGCCCTCACTTTCTAAACACTCTCTTGAAAGCCACTCCCTTTTCTCATACCCATCTGATATAAAAATACCATTTGGAACATTGACAAACAACCTTCTGAAAGTAAAGCAAGGTTCCCAAACAGCAATAAAGGCATCGAGATGCAGCTGGGTTTCAGATCAGCAGCGACCGCTGTTTTAAAAAGTAAGTGTGCTCCCCAGTGTGCAGGGCATGCCCGCCACGAAAGCAAACATGTGGCTTTGCCGAGCATCACACCCAGGCGCCGTCGTGCTTTTTATCGGGCCCCTAAATTAAAGGCGCGTTGCTATTCTTACTTGGATGACACTAGAAATGAAGTGTCTTTCTCTGTCACCAGCAGCCCTCTTTAAACACATTCCTCAGAGTGATACAGCGCGGGGTGACGTCTTCGCTTGAATGTGGACTCGTCTTCACAGGGTGAATTATGAAATAGCTCGGGCAGCTTGAGTCAGAAGGGACTTTTCTCAGCGTCCACAGTCAGGTCTCAGCTGTGACTTCTCAGGACCTGAGACCCAAGACAGTGTCAGCTGTGGTGCCCCAGACCCTGCTCTGGCTGGCCCGGCGGTCGGAGTAGAAGGTCGCTGGCACTTTGCGGTGTCAGCCTGACCGGGCCCAGAGAGCCTGGAGTCGGCGAGACGCTGTTCGGTGAGACTCGGGGGCTTCTGGGTGAGGATGACACTGGCCTCACTTGACTGGGGAAAGCAGATGGGTCTCCCGGGAGAGGTGGGTCTCACCAATCAGTTGAGGGTCCGAATAGAGCAAAATACTGACTCTCCTCTAAGAGGGAGGCCTCTCGCCCGACCGCCTGTGAACTGGCCCAGCGTTTTCTGGCCTTTAGACCCGCACGGAAACATCCCGAGCACGCGCAGCCGGCTGTCCTGGGTCTCCTGCGTGGTGACTGCTGCTGAGCTATTTGGGGGCTGGTCAGCCTCCCTAACCACTACGCACACATACACCTATTCACACACACTACACACATTTGCGTATGTATTTACATACACGTGTATGTTAGCATATTATCCCTAATTATCAGATCAGATGCTATTTTGCTTGGTGGTGGAAAGCGGGCTGCTTCTACAGTAAACAGTAAATATGTGGATGTGGAACTGAAGCAGAAGAGAGATGAGACCGCCAGCAGGGACACCGTCGGGTCCAAGTGAAGGGAGCAGAACGGGGATGAAGAAAGGGGGGACGTCCTCACGCCCAGCACCTAGAGAATGGGTGGCAGGCACGACCGTCTGTCTGTGTGTGTGCCCTTCACAGCGAGGGCCGTGTGGTCCCAGCGGGGGTCAGGTTAGGGTGGGGCTGCGCCCTGGGGTTTCAGGGGCCGGTCCGCCTGTCCAGCTTCCGTGGACAGGAGGGGCCCACTCAGAGGCCCCGGGGCCACGAGGTGGGTGCTGCCTCCCCAGGGGGCCTCAGGGGGGAGCCTGAAAGCAAAGAAATTTCCTTTAAAGCTTTAAAGGAATGGTCACTGCTGGATGGGGGTCCATCTGCCCCTTCTTCCTGCCCGCTGTCTGCTTCGGAAAGGGAGCCCGTGCCCACCGCTGCCTTTGGGAAGCCCGTGGATGCGTCTGTTCTCAGGGCTTCACTGCTGGAGGGGAGTTCGCTTCAGGATGGCTCAGGCCTCGTGCTCCAGTCTCCTCGGAGATGGAGGGTCCTTGGACAAGAGTGTGGGCTGAAGACGGGCTCCATCATTGCAGGAGCGAAGACTCTTTGCGTGTGAGATGAAATGAGTGAATTCTGTGAGTGAGAAGGACATGCGTTTAGCAACAGCACGTTCTGAATGGAACGTGTGTCCCGCTGGAATCCTCATGTGAACCCTGCCCTCCAGAGGGGCTGCACTGGAGCAGGGCTTGGAAAGACGGGCTGCTCTGCCAGCTACTGCCTCTGTGAAGAGACGCCAGCGGAGGCTCGGTGTCTCTCTCCCTGTGTGCACACACCTGCCAGCGTGGGCCCCGAGAGGGCAGCGAGGGAGGGAGGGGACAGCGAGAGATGGCACCCTCACAAGCCTGGAGGTGAGCTCCCACCAGGAATCGGATGCCTGAGAGCCTCCAGCTCAGACGTCTGACTCCAAACAGCAAGACGCTAGATGAGTGTCTGACGGGCGTCCTGGTCTGGGGCTCTCTGTTCTGGCCCCTGGAGAGCAGAGATGAGGCCCTGGGCCCCTGTGGGCCGCACCCGAGAAGAGGTGAGGGCTTTGGTGTGAGCCCAGTGCACCTCAGGAGACATCTGGCTCTAAAACTGCCTCGGCTGCTGACTCTCCTGCCTGGCGCGGAGAGAAAGCCTCAGGAGCGGCGTCTCTGGTCCCCATGTTAGATCTGGAGGAGAGGGGCCGCCCGCAGGATGCGCACTGGTGATGCAGCTGACACAGGAGGCGTCGTCCCTGTCTGCCCAGGAGTAGAAGCCAGTGCGGCAGGGACGGTTTCTTCTGCCAGAAGCATCTAATTTATGATGGATGTCATCGCTGCAAAATCTTTTGCCTGCTCTGGAGGCAAAGCTTTTATCCTCAGGGTCAAATGTGTATGATTTTCTTGGGCCAGCAGTAGATTTCTAGGAACTATTCTGTAAACTGCCTCACCCTCCACCTGTAAGCCAATCATTGCCTCCAAAATAATACGTCTTTCTTCAGCTTCTCTACTGTATATTTTCTGGCAGGTGGGTGATAGATATTTTTAGATTAAATAGGAATAGGCATTTTCTTTTTGCTTACACTCAAGCGGCATAAGAATCAATAGTAGAAGTAACCAATTATTGCTATATCTTGGTTATTTTCATCATTCATGGTGACGGGGCTGCTTTATAGTCATTTGAAATGACAAAAACTATCTTCAAAATATCATTTGATATATTCCAGTGCTTTTCAGATGGCGCACCGAGCAGTATCTATTTAACTTTTTAATTGTATCTATTTACCTTTATAATTAAACAATACAATTTCAGAAAGCGGGTTCAGCCTTTAATTACTTGGTATGAAATATGACAACTTCAATTACTGCGTGTCAGCGTTCTGTTTATTTTTGTTTTTCTTCATTTCATCTTTTCCCCGAAATGAAGCCCATTTCCAATTACAGCCCGTATTCTTCATCTCACTTTTATTTATTGCAGCAGGAATATTTCTCATGCCTCCACTTTGATGCAATTGCTTGCTGTCACCAGACCCTCAAAAGTAAATGTCAAAGTTGTGTGCTTCTTGCTGCTTAATATTGATAGACGGCAGCGCCCAACGACACCCATGTTGATTAATTCGTCAAATATTACCTGAAAGTCTTGAGAAAACGTTGTCATAAAACCATATTCTATCTACTGAACAATGACATGTGAGGCCTCTCAGAAGGTCTCTTTGTAAATTGACTTATTTTTCACATCATAAATGTCCCCTTTTGCTGTTGGTGCCTCCCTCATTACCTCTGTGAAGTCCCAGCAATCCGGAGCTGTCCCCCTGGTGCATCAGTGGCTCCTGAAAGACTTTTTGTCATCTTCTTGGCCTCCCAGGCTCGCTTCTTAGCTGTCTCAGGCAAGACTTCAGCGCTCGCCACTATTTCAGAGGATTAGCAAACATCTTTCCCCGCTGCTTTGGTCATGACGGACCTTAGTCACTTGGGTCATCAAAGAACAATGATGTAAGTCACCTGTCAGCCGGACACTGGTCAGTGAGAGATGCAGCAGGAGACTGAGTATTTCAAGTCTTGAGTCTAATGATGTTCAACAAAGTGATAATGAAATCTGAGTTGCATCACATGGAAAACAGGACAAAACCGAGGCTGGACATGTGCTGAGAAGGTGCGGGAGAGCCGGTTGCTTGGTTCCATGAGCGTCCAAACGCTGAACACGATGGTGACAGGAAGCAGATCACTGGAGTCAGGGGCTGGCATGGGAAAAGGACCAGCTAGAAGGCGACACAGGGCTGTTTTGAAGTGATGGAAGTATTCTGTCTGCTGCTGGCCACGGTGGCTTAAAACATCAGGTGCTTGTCAAAACTCACCGTATTTTCCTGAAATTGGTGAATTTTAGTATCTCTAAATGATACCTCAAGAAAGCTTATTAAGAAGGGGGAAAAAAAGACAGATCTGAATGGACTTGCCAGCAGTAGACTTTGCATTTTTTTCTGTTCAGAAGCAGGAGGGAAGAGTGCATAGCTATTGATGCCTCTATCCATTTTCTCTTGCATGTATTTCTGCCCAGAAAACTAAAACAGAAGAATTAGACGATCTGGAGAGTAAGAAAGGGGAACACTGCATTTCCTGGGAGTGTGGAAGAGTGGTGGACTCGTAACTGGGAGTTCTGCTTCTAAAGAGCAGGTCACGTGTGTCCCCTCCCATTGTCCCCAGAGGGGCTGTGCCGGTCGCTCCTCCAAGAGATGCTCAGATTGTGACTCGCGAGCTCTTGCCCCCGAGTGAATTCAACATCAAGGTCCTGCACCTCCAGGAAGACAGGAATGAACAAAGCCAAGCAGCAACCAGAAGATACTCAAAGGCCTTTTTTTTGCAGCAGGTCACCCTCAAACTACAATCCGCATCCCATCACAGTTGTATTGCACCTAATTTAATCTGATACCTGTTAACCTATTGTTTCCAGCAGCATTGAAGCTCACTCTTCAGACTTATCGTTTGATAAAATAGGCTCCCAGGAAGTCAGCTGCAAAGAGGAGAGGTGTGATTCCCAGCCAGCCGTCGGTGGACCTCAGCAGGGCCAAACAGACGTACCTTTGTGGAGGACGCCGGTCAGCGCTGTCGCCACCAAACAACGAAGCGCTCAGCCCCTTCGAGTGACTCAGGTCGGCCCCCGAGTGAGCGAGTACGACCCGCTGCTACGTTGACGCCAACCTAGTGGGGGCAAAGCCACCACTTCCCACAATGTCACCGTGTTCTTTACTGTCCTGCCGCTGCTTTAACGCCAGCATTTCCATCGGTCACTTTTGTAAGAAACGT
Source organism: Solenodon paradoxus (assembly GCA_004363575.1). Classification (NCBI taxonomy): domain Eukaryota; kingdom Metazoa; phylum Chordata; class Mammalia; order Eulipotyphla; family Solenodontidae; genus Solenodon; species Solenodon paradoxus. Next base: position 16,501 of record RJWH01008018.1, on the reverse strand, counting down.
CTTGATTGAGTTGTGTATTCTTGTTTCCTCGGTCTGGCCCCAGATCTTGAACCTGGGTCCTGGAGTTTCCTCTGCTTCACACGCTGGCGCCTGGCAGATCTCTTTGTCATGTTCACCTTTAGCTGACGGTCCCACTAACTTCTGCCTAATGTGCCCGCATTCTCTGAAAAAAGATAAGTTTGCGGATCCTTCTCCCCAGGATGTGCAGAGAGATTTCTTCCCCAAGATGTCCAGAGTGGGTGTGGCCCAATGCACGTCCCCTTGGCATGTGGTGCTAAATGTCATCCAGACCCTGGCGGTGTCACCAAGCCTGCCATCGTCACCTGAAGTGAAAAGGCCGATCCGATACTGGGTGCCTCCAGGTGCAGCCTGTTCTCCGGGAACCTGTGTTCAGACAGGGCGCACAGCACAGCAGCTTCTGTAACGGGAACGCGCCCTCCTGCGGGAGACGCCCTCCCTGCTCCGCGATGCCCCAGACCCGTGCCCGTTCCTCCGCACAGGACAGGCGGACTTGGTCTGCGTCACTGAGCTTAGAGTGCACAGCTGAGGAAACTGTCACGCGGGGGTTAACGACGCTCATCTGTGTGCCGACCGGCCCCTGGGGCCCTCAGGGAGATGGGGCAATGCCCAGCACCCCTGCAATGCCGCTCCTCTGAACATTTCTGGCTAGTACCAAGGGGATGAGTTCAAGTCTCTTCTACAAAAGCCCTGCCTTTTCATCCCGATGAAGACAGCGCAGTGACGAATCAGAGCTGCTGCGGCCCGAATCGGTGGGATGAGTCATTCCACGCCAAACACATTTGCTGTCACCTGTGTTTTCATAAAGAGCGTGAGTTGTCCCGATGCTGTTTTCCCTGTAGAAAGAGCAGAAGGGGCACTCCCGCCGCCAACCCTGGCGGTTTACTGGAGGGTGCAGAGTCCCTGCTGACATCCCTGAGTCGGGGGTAACCGCTCCTGCCGTCAAAGGCTGGGAGCCCCAGGGCTTTCAAAGACCAAGCCCGGGAGGTGTGTTTCTGTGGGTCCCAGAGCCTCTGTTTGGGCCTGTGCACCCGGGACCCGCTGGGCCTACAGCCTGCCCATCTTCACCTGTGCCCCCACAAAGAAGGGCCTGCTTCTCTTGATCTGCTTTGGCCAAAGGATGGAGCATAAACAGTGATTGTTTTCTCTCCGAAGTGACCTCACTGCGAAATGACGTGAGGAGAAACCGACGCCTTCAGCGGCCCAGGAGGCGGCGTCCCTGGGAAGTGCGTGGGGAGAGACAGGCCACAGCAGCGCTCCGGCCGCCGGGGCCAGGACACGGGCCACGCGGGGCCGGGAGGGGGTCTTGACTGACAGCCTGCCAGCTCTGATACTTCTGCGAAGGTCACAATCAACAAGAAAATCCTCTGGAAAGCAATAATCCGTGGGCTGCCTCGTGTGACTTGAAAGTGTCCTGTCTGAGATGGCGAGCCATCAAAAATCGTTTCTAATTATTTTAAGTATTATTTAGATCAATTCATGGTAATCTTATTAACTTTCATGTTTATGTCTGAATTAGATTACTTTCATGTTTGTTTAAGCTCCTTTGCTTTTTAAAATGTCTCTTTCAAAGACAAATGGAGCCTGCTTAAAATAATCAATGGCTTCTGGGGTCCAACACAGACAGATGCTGGATGGCTTTCTGCCACTTCCTGGAGGGCCGGCTCACGGCTGTCCCCCTGGGGGGCGCTGGGCTCCCCCAGAAGGCAGCCCGGTCCTCACAGGGCTGTCGCCCTCAGGCCTGTGGTGCACAGCTGCATGACTGGAGGACTTCTGTTCAGAGATGGATTTGAGGAGCTGAGCATCCTTTCTAGCTGAAGTCCTCACCTCCAAAATGTTCCCCTTCCATGCACGGTCACGTCTGGACAAGAGAGTGGGGAGGGGCCCCTAAAATGAGGGCGCTTTCAGGAATGCGCTGTTGTCTCCATTCCTTTCCTGTTAGCCTGCGTCTTCCAGGGAAGGCCACCCCCATGCCCTCAAGCTGACTTTCTACAGCTTAGTTACGTTGGGGTCGACCAGCATCCGACACGTCACCACCACCACCGTGTGTCTGAGAGACCGTGTCCGCATAGCTTCATTACCGTATTTGTTAGAAGTATTTTACTTTATTATCAGCTGTGTTAGACTCCCAGTGGGCTCGCTTTATCAGACTCCACTGCAGGACAACTGTAGGAGGACACGGCCGTCTCTAGGGCTCAACGGGCCCTGTGGCTTCAGGGGGCCCCGGCGTCTGGAACTGTCCCCTGAAGACACAGGGATGACTCAAAAACTTCCAGAGTAGGCTTTAATGTCAGCTGGGTTTCCATCGTGAGGAAATCACACATTCGCTGAAGGGAAGGAAGTGCTTCATGTCTCCCTTGCTCCGCAGGGCATTTTGCTGTGAAGAGAGGTGGGGGCGTATCAGTGCTCATAAAACGGTTGGACAATACTGAAAGAAAGTGCACGGTGGTCAAAAGCGTGGCAGCGCCCCCCACTCTACACGTGGGGGTGGAGGGACGGCGGCTCTGGGGTCCGCTCTTGTACCGCCCGTACGTGCCCGCGGCCGCCCTGCCCGCGGCTCCTTGAGACCGATGAGCGCGCAGAGTTCCCCTAGTTTGTAGTTTCCTGGTGCGGCTGCCAGCCCTCCCTCAGCACGGAAATTTCTTTTCTGCATCCCAAGACTGTGGTCACTGAATGAGCAGAGCTGAGATTCTTTCTGGGAAGTTCTCTCGGCTGACGGGAGCCGCCAGCTGCGGTCACGCTCCTCCCAGAGCCGGGAGCAGCCACACTCCATGTCCCCAGCTCCCCCGTGAGTGAGGACCATCCGGGTGCACCCCCGGAGCGGGCTCATGGCTCGGCCCCTCTGCCCGCTGCCTGCGCGCCTGACACCCCACCCAGCAGCCTGGGCGCCCGGCCTCTGCCCCCTGAGCTGAACTCCAGGCCACAGGGCCGGCGGGTGGGAGCGGGGGTGGCCTGCAGGACTCTGGGGGTCGAGGCCAGCAGCTGGAGGAGGCCAGGGTCCCGGCTCTACGCAGAGCCTCCTGCTCACTTGTGATGGGTCTTTCCTGAGTGAGGTGCCACCGGGAGACTTGCCCTTGGGTGCGCTCAGAGGACACGAGGTCCAGTGGGCCACCGTTGTGTCCCTCTGGTGCCAGCAGTGCCACTCTGGTCCTCGCTGCCCCACTCGCTCAAAGGCGTCACGCCCAGCGGCCCCTGCAGTGGTGCACGCCCCCGATGGGCACCCGGTGCGGCCCCTGAGCTTGCACGCGGTGCCGTCAGGGCCAACGTGAGGACTACCGAGGAGGACGTGTGTGACGCCCATTTCTGTGGCCTGGCGCCTGACAGGAACTTCCGAGATTGGAGGTCCTCGCTGTGGCCAGCGCCCGGACGGTGGCTCCTGATTTACTCCCCTTTCTTTCCAAGTCTGACTTTTCTTTTAAAGCATGAGGCTCGCTTACTGCTTCTGTTCCAGAAGGGAAGCAGGTAGGTCACTTGCCAGCCCTTCACGGAAAGACGTTTTTCTGTCTGAAAGTGCGTATTTGATAGTTCCAGCCTCTTAAAAAATGTTCAGCCTTTTCAGGGACATGACTTTGCATAGAGCGATTTGAGATGCTAGAACTCTGTCCTGCAGAGCTTCTAGAACCAGACAATGTCAACAGAGCCTTTCTTACTTCAAATGAGAGCAAAGCAGAGGCAGCAGTATCTCTGCAGGTGGCCTGTTGGAGGGGCGGACGGGCCGGGCAGGGCCGTGGCCAGGGCGTGCTGCTGGCCGTCACTCTGGAGGGCAGGGGCCGTCCCCGCGCAGCAGGGCCGAGGGCTGTGCGTGAGTCTAGCAGCGGTCCTCTCTCGGGCCAGTCACAGCGACAGCTTCTGACTTTTTGAGGTGACAGCTGGGTTTCACCCCAAGCTGATGCTGGGGTGCTGCTCGGGGTGGCTTCCCAAGGAAACTGGGCACAAGAGGTTACTAAAAACGAAGTACGCAGCTTTAAAGCCCCATTGCGACATGCGTTTCTGTTTGCGTGGTTTGCTGTTACAAAGATCGCAGTGGACACTTCCAGTGCGGAGACGACAGACCTCCGCCGACGCGTGGACGATCATGCCCTTGGTGTGTGTATCTCAAACTGGGGCTTCTGAGGTTAAGGGCTCACGCCTTCTGGCCCCGACACTCGCTGTCTGGCGTTTCCGAGGCCGTCTGCACGGACATCAGAGCCAGCGGGGTGCGCGCGTCTCTAACCAGGACTTTGCTAGGAAACCAAGAAGCGGGCATCAGAGAACTGCAGACGCTTTCACGCCAATGGTCAGTCCCCACGGCATGTGGCATGTCAGGTCCCTCAAGTGTTTCCAGAAGAAACAGCGTCTCAGAGCAGCTAGGGAGCCCTCGCGTCCCCAGGGCAGTGGCGAGTGGGCAGAACAAATTCTTGGACTCGGACCTGTTTCATGGGGACGGGGTCAGCCTGCAGTCCGGACCCAGCCTTCAGAGCCCACGGCCGCTGGCCTGACCTCTGCGGCTTACGAGCAGTTTGTGTTGTCTTCTCAGAGGTCCGGTCACTTCCACAGCAAACACTGGCTCCTGCGTTGTGCTGGGAGTTTTCCCAGGAGCTGAGGACGCAGCAGCAAGACAAGCAACGGGACCCTCCGGGGACACAGGTTGTAACGGGCTGCACACAGGGAAGCAGGGAACCAGCCTGCGAAGAAGGCGAAGGCCTTGCCTGGAGGCACGGGACTGGGGAGAGAACACCGGTGGCCTGGAGCGCTCTTGCCTCGGCACGTGGAGGAGAGGGTGACCGGCCCGGGAGCCAAGGACAGAGACTCAGCCTGGGAAGGAGAGCAGGGCGATGCGCAGAGATGCGCCGGGGCAGGTGCAGCGACGGCGGGGCAGGCGTCAGCGACAGGCACAGGGCTTGCTGAGGCCGCTGAGGAGCAGGTGGGAAATCCTCGCAGAATGGTGACCTGGTGTGTGTGTGTGCGTGTGTGAAGCTAAGGGTCCCCTGACGTCCCTCAGGCTTGGAGGAAGTGGTCCAGAGCCTGAGACCTGCCAGGAGATTGCTCTGGAGATGGCCTGCTGGCCCACTGACACATGTCACAGCTGCGCCTGAGTCATGGTCCTCTAGTTGGTGACACGATGCCGCTGAAGTCAGAGCCACTAGGCTCCACGACTGAATCAGATGCAGGGTGAGAGGAAACTGGATTTATGAATGACTGGACGTCTGTGTGAGGGCATTGGACTAGGTGTGGCTATGGGCAGCTTACGGGAAGAACTTCAGCTTTGTTTCCCGTGGTTTCCGGAGACCTGCCTCTGTCCACAGCACTGCAGGCCATTACAGCAGGGGTCCCCGGCCCCCCGCAGCCAGCCCTCGCTCCTCTTCCCCAGCTCTTCTGTGGAGAACCGGGTCTCTGCGAGTCAGAAACCGCGCGTGGCAGCAGTTACTGTGCGTTTGGCCAGACCAGGCCCTGCGGTGCGTTTGAGATTCTATCAGCAGAGCTGCGCGGGGTGCTGGGGCGAGGGGCAGGCTGAGCCTGGGGAGTCTTGAGCAGGAATAGTTAGGATGTAAGCATCGCAGTGACTGGGCAAGGAGCAGCTAGGAAGAAAAAATAAAACTTCAACGCCTTCTTCAGCCAACAAAACCTAAAAGCTGGCCAGCGCTGGAGATGTCACAGTCAGGAGCAGGGACCCACCGCCCGGCTGCTGTCGCCTGGCCCTGCCTCCGTGGCCCCGTGTCCAATAATGTGTCGCACACGACCGTGAAACAGTGATGCTGGGCTGTGCTGGGCATCCGCTGGCCGTTCCCGCTGGAGAAGGATAGGAACTCAGCAGGCAGCGGGGATCGAAGGCGGATTGCATTTCAGGTAACGGTGTACAGCGAGCGGGGTCCGGGAAAAGGCACGTGGACGGCAGATGAGCAGCGAGTTCGTGGAAGCCGTGGGGAAGCAGGCAACGCGGAGAAGACATGCAAACGGACTCGCTGGTGTGTTCTCACAACAGAGCTGTTGGGTTTTGTCGGGGATTTTTTTGTTGTTGCAGTTTAGTCCTCAGATTCTATGGGCGGGAGAAAGCTGTCGGGCTTCTCTGAACCGGGAAAGGGTGGGCAAAGGCCGCGCTTGAAAGCTCACGGCACCATGAGGTCGGCTGCTGGAGGCCCACCTGCCCCTCCTGTCCCCGGACACTCCCAGACCCCTTACAGCAGCCCTGCCGCCCTTTAAATCGGGGGCCCTGGTTTGGGGTTTTCCCCCCAAAACATCGTCAAAGGGATACCAACGCAAAGCAAAAGAGGAATATTTGTGGGCACGTTTTGACCCGAGAGCAGAACACGTGGCCATGAGGCATCAAAGACGATGATGGACCAGACTGCAGTCGTGTGGGAGCACCGAGTGGGCCTTCTCGCAGACCAAGAGGAAGCAAGAACCGAGACGTGACTGGCGTGCGTGTGCCATGTGACGTGGGCGGGGCTGTGGGGTGTCCCGCACAGCGGCCTCCCCGCAGGGGGCGACACGAAGGCTGGTGGGCGGGCCAGTCTGGTCTGAAATCCCCGCTCCGCTCTGTGCCCACCAAGATCAAGGGTGCAGCCGGCGCCACCGAGCCCAGTGCCAGCGGTTAGCACGTAGCGTGGCAGAGCCAGAGGCGGGTGGACCGCGCAGAGGACACAGGCAACTGGCCTGGTGCAGCCAGAGGGATGGCGGTGCCCCGGCCGGGGCTGAGGGCGTCGCCGGCCGGGGCTGAGGGCATTGCCGGCCGGGGCTGAGGGCATTGCCGGCCGGGGCTGAGGGCGTCGCTGGCCGACACAAAGGCGGAGCAGCACAGCGCAGACAGCGTGAAACTCCCTGGAAAGAAGGCACGAGACGCCTCACCTCTGCTGAAGGGCTCCGAATTAGCGGCAGCCTCCAGGGAGTAAGATCTGAAGTCATCACAGCTCAGTGAAAACATCTGCTCTCTGCAGAGCACAGTCAGGGAGAATGAACTAGATGTCGGGTCTGTGAAGATGGATAAAAGATGCATGATGATTCCAAGGCATTTTCGCGAAGGCCCTTCTGTCATCTTTGTAGCGACCAGGAAAAGAGAAGGTGGACAGGAGGAAGAAACCAGTGCAGCAGGCTCGGTTGGCTGTGCCCGTGTGAGGACGTCAGCGCGCGGCGAGCAACGAGGGCGGCGCGTTCCCGTTTTCACGTCCTGCTGGTAATGCTGCAGCGTCTGCAGAAAGGGCCGCGTCAGCTCGAGTCATCTTCATTCAGGAGGTGATTGCAGAAGACTAAGTCGGTCCCGGGGTTCCAGGGGAAGCATTTTTTAGACAAAAGACCAGGGGGAGTTTCCTTCCAGAGAGACTGGCTGCCATCCTGCGGGTGATGAGCAGCGCTGAGCGGGCACCAAGTGTCCGGCAGGAGCTTTGCTTTCTGTCAACACGTTGCCGCGACGGAAGGCCTCCTTTCTCGTTCCCATTCGGTGCCCCCTTCGCTCCACAAAGTCCCCTCCTCATCGTGCCTCCACACCCCTGCTTGCGGCTCGTCCCTCGCGAGACCCTCCAAAAGCCAGCGCGTCCCTAACGGGAGATGCTGACGAGGTCGCTCTCTCTGTCGTTGATCCCTTTGGTCGCCCAGAGGCCTCCTCTTTGCCAAAGCAACCCCGGGCTCCCCACGCCGGTTTCCACCCAGCGATGGGAACCCGGCCAAGGAGAAGGCTTCTGCTTCACCGCGAACTGTGAAAGGCGCTCCCGTCACCAACACGTTGAGTCCCGAGCTCGCAGTGAAGAAGGGCTCCCAGTTAGGGTGGCTCTAAAGGGCGCCTTCCTTCGCCGCTCTCTTCTGGCTCAGACCTTCTCTGAATGCATCTGCGTCCCCGTTAGGAGAAGCGGACTCGGGCAAGTTGACTTAGACGACGGAAGTCGGGCCTCCCTCTGGGTGGCCCTGGGCTTGGAGCAGGGTCGGCAGCGGTGGTCTCGAAGGTCCGCTTTCCAGCGTCAAGTCTGCATGGATCCTCCATCCACCCCGACCGCCAGCCCGGTGGCTCCGCACTTCCCTCCAGGTGAGAATCAGCGCCGGGCTGGGCGGGGTCTCTGCGGATAGCAGCCCCGTGTCCGCCCTCCCCTCTGGCCTCTCCTCCCAGGTCCTTTGCCACTAGCTCTGCAGCGACTTCTGACCCTGGACGGCTTCTCCGCCTGCTTCATTCGCGCCAGTCAGATGAAGTGAGGCGGCAGTGGGCTGGTCAGGTATCGCCTGGGGCCGCCCGCCTGCTTTCCTGGAGCCCTTAACTCTGCCTCATGCCACAGGGGACGCACGTCCACAAGCGGACACACGGGGGCCCAGCAGGCCACCCTGCCCGTGCAGCGGGGCGGCCGGGTCCTTGTGGGTGAGGGGTCGGAGCCGCCAGCCCCGGCCACAGAGGTGGGTGGAGCCCCTGTCCACTCAGGGCTTAGGGGGCAGCTGGGAGTCCTGGGGTGTAATGTATGCAAACCTGTGTGTGCAGGTGTGTGAACACGTGTGCACACGTGTGCGTGCAAACGCAAAACTGACACGCAGGGAGGTCTCTGCAGCAGCAGCTGGCACTTAACTACTTATTCATTGACTCTCCTTGAAGGAAATACGTTTCTGAAAGGAGAAGAGCGGCAGGAATGAGGGTTCAGGAAGATGCTTTCGCGCAACTAATTTGCTTGTTCGTCTGGGCGCTGCCCGGCCTGGACGCGAACCCGGCGCTCAGACGTGAAAACGTGCGTCTGCTGTGCGCTGGTGCCGCTCGGGGGACCTAGGGGAGGGCCTGGCCCGTCCCACCAGCCGTCTCAGCAGAGGAAGCTGATCCTTTGTGTGAAGACAGAGCTGCTCTCGGAAGCAGATGATCTCTGGGCTGTCCCTCCCTCCGGCGCGGGGCTGACACTGTCGTCGCTGCAGGCCCCTCCCAGCCCTGCCCCAGCTCAGCTCCTGGCCCTGCTCTGGCTGGAGCTCACGCCTCCCTCTGCTCAGAGGGGCTTTCAGCATGGTCCTGCACGCCCTGCCGCTGTGCCTCCTGGCCCCACGGTGGCCACTGCTCTGTCCTCAAGCCCGGGGTTGCCACCAGGCGTCTCCTCCTCTGGCCAGTGCCGTGGGCCTCCCTGCCGGGCTCAGCTCCGCTGGCCTCCTCGGCCGCTGGACTTGTCGGCTCTCATAGTCGCTTGGCCAGCACCTCGAAGCTTCCTCCCCCGGAGCAACGCCGTGGCTTTGTTCAGCGTGGACCCTTGTCTTCTTCGTCTGAACCCAGAGACGCAGTCTCACAAGAGTGCTGGCAATGACATGCCTGGGAAGCGGCCGCCAGGGTCTCCCCAGGTGGGTCTGCTCCTGCTGGGCCCGGCTCTGCTAGTGAAGACAGGGCACTAAACGTATTGACCCTTGTTCCTTGGGGACAGCCAGCGACTGTCCTTCCAACCCTTGCGGGACGGGTGAGTGGACCACTACTGACCTTCAAGGGGAAGCCACACTCAGCCCAGAGGCCTGTTATCAATAACAGTGATGGATGTGGCAGGGCTGGAGCTGGACAAAACCCAGAAAGACAACGACCCGGCGGGACCTGGGCAGGACGCAGCGGTGGCCTCCAGGTGAGCAGGGACCACGCCGCTGGTGTCTGACAGCACAGCCCGGATGTCGAGAAACCGCTCCGCACGGGCTGTTTTCTGAGACGTGCAAATTGGGCTGTTAGCCTCAAAGATGCTCACACTCACCTCCACTTCAGCTGTGTTGGAATATTTACTGCTCTGCGGGAATCGGGGCGCGGGCGCAGGACTGGCGCGTTTCCCCTCTGCGGCTGCGTGTGCCGGAGCGAGAGCGATCAATATTGGTTAATAAGCCAGATCAGGATTATTAGTATTCCTTACAGCCCTGGCATACTTCATTTTAGGTACAGATTGCGTATGAAAACTTGGGCTTCTCTCTTGTCTAGACAATGCCTTACATGGCCATTCAAATTAATAACGTGCCAGAATTATCTTATGCTTAATGCAGCTGGCTCTGTATTGACTCTGGAAATTAAATTTACTCCACAATGGTATTGACAGCTGTGTCTCCGCATGTTTAGTGGGTTGGAATGAAGATGGGGCTGAATCCTGTGCCTTCGAGCAAAATGTTGATAACTCATCATTTTCATAAAAAGTGAGAAAGTACTTTACCTACAGACGTTCCAGCTCCCAGAAGATGAAATCAATGTCAGAGCGGTGGCAGCCGGCCGGACTCACCTCTGTGGACGGAAGCGGGGCGTTGCTGGCTCATTCCACGCGGAGTGGAGACATGTCCGTGTATTTTAGGGGAGCAGCTTTGGTCCCACGGAGGAAAACTGTGCCCTATGAATTTGATTTAAACCAAATGAAACTTCTCATAAATGTGCACGTCCGGACTCAGGAATGCCATGGTCCTCTCCAGTTGTAACTGGTTTCTTTCTGGCCCGCGGCGAGCTGGCCGTCCCCTCTGCCCCTGCATCTCTCTGACAGAGACAGCTCCCTCTTGAAGGAACAATAGCACAGGCCACCTCGCGGAACTTCTTTGATGCAGACAGCTTTGGATTAATAAAAAATAGCCTATCACCCAATAGACTTAGTGGGGCTCCACCCAAGACCCCCAGTATAAAGAATCCATAAGAGGAAGGAGGCTGGCATCCCAGAGTCCCAGAGACTGGTGATAGAGGATTTTAGGGTCTCTCCCCTGTCCTGCTTCTGCAGCAGTGCGACCCAGGGTGGTCGTTTCGGGCTCAAAACTGCGTGAGAGTCGGTGTGTATGTGAAGTTCAGAGGTCTGTGTGGAGTTTGATTTGGGGGTGAAAGTCTTTCCTCTCACTCACCAAAATATACTGTTGTGAAATGAGATTGGTGTCTTTGGCTAAAATCTTTCTTCTTGCTGGCAAATGACTCAGAGCTTGTTGAGACTTCCACTTTGGGGTGACATGTTATTTGCTCGTTCGGACGCAGAATGGATTCGCAGCCAAACCCTGGGGGCCCGGGCACAGACGAGTCAGGCTCGGGAGATTTGCTGGGAGTGAGATCCCCGCACAGCACGGGGCGCGTCTGTCTCATGCCCCGTGGGCAGCTCTGTGCCAGCTGGCCTAGTCCCAGCGATGCTTCCAAGGGGAAGAAGAACTGGGCAGCAGAAAGCAGCAGAGGATGGGGACAGGAGAGCGTGGCGCAGCGCCTCTGTCGTGGTGTGGAGGCTTCGGTCCTCCTGCCCAACGCGTGTTCTCAGTCATCCAGCGCCCCTCTGGCGCCGTCCCAGGGTGCTGGTGCCGCGTCCCGCGCTGAGCTGCACGCTGTGGGTGTGGGCAAGCACCCAGAGCGGCGCCAGTGCCGCTATAGCTTTTTGGGAACGGGCAAGCCTGCCTGCTTTGGACATGTTAGGCACGTAGTGGACCCAGTTGACCCGATGTGCCTTTGAAAGTGTGTCCGTGAGTGCGGATCCCCTATGCTGCTTTCCCCAGGCACCACGTGCTGGGGGGCGGGGAGCTCGTCCCATGCTGGGGGACAGTCTGAAACTCAGGTGTTGCCAGGTCAGGGACTCTTCAGAAGGACTGCGGAAGTTCCTCCTTTGTCTCTTCCTAGTGCCCGAGGATGGGAACCTGCAGTGATTCCGGCTTATGGCAGGCTCCCTGCCGCCTCTGCCTCTGTCCTCACATGACCTGTGTGTCTGTGCCTGAGTCCCCTCTTCTTTGAAGATCCCCATTGTTGGACTAGGACCCACTCTAACCCAGTATGACCTCGTCTTAACTTAACGATATCTGCAGAGACCCTGTTTCCAAATAAGACCCCAGACACAGGTACTGGGTGAGGAGTCCCACTTATCTTTCTGGGAAACACAACTCGCCACACATCTTGGCCTTCCACCGAGGTTGAGAGACGTCAGAGATGACGTCTCCGCTTTTCCGCATTAACCATTGCTACTATGCATCTCCCTCTTAGTACTACTTTAGCTGCATCTCACAAAGTTTGATATGCTGTGCTTTCATATTCATTACCGGAGATTCCCTCTTGACCCACAGACTGTGCAGAAGTGTTTTGCTTTGAATGGAAATCTCTAGAAAGAAGGCCAGAGGGGCAACCTTGACACGTGCAGGGAATTAGTTGCCACTTTAGTGCCACTTCAGGGCCACCTTCGCACAGACTGACAGCCAGCAGAAGGGGGACCAGCACCCACCGCATCAGAGAGGAGGCAGGGGCGTCAGATGTGGGAGTCGTACTTGCTGAGAGGCAGGCAGATGGCAGGGGATCTGGGCCTCCATGTTCCCGGGCTCTGAATTTTTGGGAACAGCTTCCGACATGGCTTATTGCAGTCTGCGCTGGTCCGCTGATGTCTCTCCAAAACGGACCCTTTGAAACAGAGTAACGAAAGGGTGTGCCCTCTCCTCCTTACCCTCCTGCATTTGAGAGATATTTTTGCCATCGCAAACCATCCCTTCAGTAATGAAAATCCCCTTATTGTTCCTGTGCTGAGTAATTCGGGTAACTCAAGTATGTTAAGAAATAAAGTGGTAACATAACTCTGCTTACAAAACTCAAAGGCAATCTCCCGAACATCAAGATAAGAAAACATCCTCAACAGTAATGTTTTATTTTGACACAATGAGAAAGCTTTCAGAGCCAAATCAAGCAATGATCTTAGCTTTGCCAATTTTTTTTCATCCCTACCAAGGCAAAAATAGAGCACTTTTGTAATATAGAATCATCCATTGTTCCACCAGTCTTTCTTCTGACAAGGTTCAACTAATCATTTAAAGTAGATGATAATTTCCTCTCAGATGCATTTCTTTTTGCATTTTTTTGTCAGAGGACTTTCTAGAAAAGAAAGTTCCTTTACACGTAATGTAGTTACTCTTAATCAAGAATGAATGTCAGAGAGAGCTTAGAAACAATCATGTCTTCCTTCTGCTCTTATTCGGCAATTAAGTATTTGAGGCTTGCTATTCAGGACAGTGTGAAAAGCAGGGGTAAAAAGTCCACCGACCTGTCCCCAAGGGACACAAATCACCAACAGAAGCAGAAGATTAGCCAGAAAGCGAAAAACGCTGCCTGCGGGCATGTCTGTGACGTAGGAGGTCAGAGAGGAGACCCCTCCAGTGCCAGCATCGAGGGACCCATGGAGAGAAGCCGCAAGGACCGTGTTTAACAAGCACATCTCAGCCTGGGATGAGCGGGGTGTGTGGACTCGGCAGGAGAGCCTGATGGGTCCGCCGGTTCCCTCTCCGAGGGCCTGTCAGCCGTCTCTGCATCAGCGCCCACGCGGCTGTCACCCGGCTCAGGACCGACGATGCAGAAATTGTTGGATGGACCACGGACTGGTCACAGAGAAGTGTAGGGTCTGACCACAGAGCTTCCTTGAGAACACGAGCGATGCTTTTGCTGTGAGTGCCGGGGTCGTTCTTGCATGGCCAGGTGTCATTTTCATTTTATGAGTTTTTATTTGTTTTTTCATTATTCCAGAGAAAAAGAAGGAGAAGGAAGTTAGAAAAGGAGTGACTTAATAGTCTCAGATTGTCCCCTTGTCGGGGGCAATAAGTGTGTAGCTTTGGCTGGTAACTGACTTTTCCATTGTGGAGCTTTTTCAACAGGTCACCCCCTCAGCTCACCTTTCTCATGCCAGCCTCTGCGAGGTTCCAGTGTCTGTCTACCGTTCTGGTGCCAGGAACCGCCACGCTAGGACCGCCGTCTCCACGCGTCGAGTCGTGAGTGGCCCTAAGAGAACTTTTGGCCATGGGAATTCCTGTCGTTGACCCGCAGCGAGCTTTACTTCTATTGAAAAAAAGAAATAAGCGTGGTGTGTCACTTTCTGTTCAAATCCAGGATTTAAAATAAAACGCACTTATTGTAACTCTTTCCTATTCTCTTCTGGAGATGAGCTCTGGTGTGGAAAGTCGCATGAGAACTACAGAAATATCGAAATGATCGCCAGCAGCTGAGTGAGATAAATCACTGAGTTACGTGTACATTCTCCACTTGGCTTCTTAATAACCTCGGTGCCCTTTCTAATCACTTAACTCACACGGTTTCACAGTTACCAGATGAGCTTTCTGTTTGTTTTCGGTGTTTTGTCTTCCCCTAATAGGGCTTAAAAGTCCTGAGAGGAGAGATGGTTCAGGATAAAAGATACATGGCATAGCTTCTGAAGACAGACATGGCTGCATGAAAAGCTGCACACTTTCATGAGGAAATTTGCTAGAGACTTTGCATGACAGCACAGTCGGGAGATGGAAGCTGCTGCCCTGAATTACAGCCGAAATCCAGTGGAAATTAAGCCGCATGATGCAAGGAAGTGAAACGTCGCCCCATCTTTTAAACCACTTTATTTTGCTGGCACCCGTTTGGTTCTTGCATTAACCTCATCCCCGCATTAGTTTTTAGAGATTTAAATAAGAAGCAGAAGATTTTATGAGATAGCTGCAACTCTTGTTTTTCTAGGGAATAACCTGTAACTGTCTCCTGAAAATGACGCCTATCTCATCAGGACCGTGAAGAGTTAGAAGTTAGAAATCTCTTCCACTGGCGAAATGCATGTTTCAAGGTTTAAAAATGCTCCTGACCTGCTCCTTGAGCCTCATGACAAAATGGCCTGTGCCCTCTGTCCCCGCTAGGTCCCATCATGTCACAGTGCTGCCTGGTGGAAGGATGAGGATTGGGTCCCGGGAATCACAGGGAGACCTTAGCTGACACCTCTGCATTCTGTACCTTGGGCGAGTCCAGCATCCCCGAGTCTGTGTTCGTGTCCCCGAGGTCACAGAGACCCACGTGGGAGGGAGCACGCTGTCAGAGCAGACGTGAGCAGGAGTTGACCGGGCTGGGATGTCCCTGCAGCTCCATGTGCACAAAAGGAGCGTGGGGACTTGGCCTGGAGGACCCTGCTGGGTGTGTCTATGTGACGTTGGCCAGAGAGACCCAATCGGTCCCTCGTGGGAGAGGACGGGCGTGAGAAACCTGGACAGAGACCAGAGGCAATGACAGCCCTTCCCCAGGGCAGCGTGGCTGGATCAAAGTCTCCTTGGAAGCCATGCTCATTCCCCCCTTCATCTCGGGGGCTTTCTGTCCCCGGGGGCTCTGCCCACATGAAGGGAAACCTGCTGTGAGGCGGGCCACGTGCTCACGCGCCGTGCGGCTGACGTTGACCATCTGGCGGTGGGATGTGCCCCAGTGTCAGGCTTGCTCCAAGAGGGTTCGACATCAAGGATTCTGCAGAACGTGTCAGTCGGGGGCTCAAGGGGGGTCCCCGCCTGCGCATTCCTGGCGCGCCTCTATAAAAAGATCTTCAGGCACGCAGGCCACACTTGGTCCTCATTTTCTGCCAATTTCCCAGCTCCAGCCGACCACAAATAGCTCTGCGGGCTTCCCCAGCAGGCTGCTTCCACAGATGGGAAGGCAGATTCTCCCAAATCAGAATGACATGCCACCAAAAAAAGCCATTGAATCAGGGGACTGGCGCAGAGTCCAACACTTTGCACGCCTCCCTGATGACCTAGGAGATATTCTGTGCTTTGATGTCTTGTTTATTTTGCGCTGCTCTTCTTCCTCTATTTCTCTCTCTGTGAAGACTTCGTCAGTGTCCAAAGGACAGAAAGCCATTGTCTCCAGACGGCAAGCACTCCTGCGAGGGTGCTCCTTTGCTCTGGTCACGCGGCTCCTATTCCCACGTGCATTTGGGGCTGTCGAGCCGTGGACGGATGCGCCCGTGTCTCCTCTGATGGGTCCTCCCCACCGGCCCTGCTTGGCACCCTCAGACCCCGTCTTCTCTGAGATTCCAGATGCAGTCCTGAGCTGTCCCCGTACCCTCCAGGAGGGGTCGGGGAGGAAGGCCCAGAGTCTTTGGAAAAAGAGGGAAAACGTGTGACTTCCAAACCAGCACTTAGGAACCAGTGCAGCGTTTGAAATGCCTATGACATCGTCTCATTTGTAACTCGATGCCGACTGTCTCAGGCAGGCCCAGCATCTGCAAAACCAGCGACCGGAGCCCGGTGACCCTGCCGCTCCTGGCAACGCGGCCTTGGAGAAAGCTCGCCCCTGGTGTGTAAGTCGGTCACTTTTCATTGATGTTACACATATAATGGATGAAGATGTAATTAAACCCATCTTTAAGCACAAAGGGGTGTCAATAGCTTTATATATACATACAATTTATTTATATATATATATAAATTTTTACGAAAGTCAACAACTTGCTATATTTTAGAACCATGTTTTGCAAATTCTGATTTTCAGTTATGATATCAGATATTACATCAGATGCAATACTCCTCCATTTTGCAGGATCATGAAGAAACCTATTTCTCAAAAAATTAGGATGTCCACATCATCGGTCCCTTCAAATTGAAACTCATCTTGAAGACAGATTATTATCCTGTAATAATATAAATCAAATTTCCTTTCAGCTACTTCTGTCTTCCTTCCTTCCTCCCTTCCCTTCCCTCCTTCCCCTTTCCCTCCTCCCTTCCCCTCCCCCTCCCTCTCTTCCCTTCCCCTTCCTTCCTTCCTTTTTTTCTTCTTTCCTTCCTTCCTTCCTTCCTTCTTCCCTCCCTCCCTCCCTCCCTC
>RJWH01008017.1:0-34318 GCA_004363575.1 Solenodon paradoxus | reverse complement strand
GGGGGGCAGGGGGGTCGGTGTCACAGTGTGATAGAATGCTTGAGAGACAGAAGATGTTTAGTTTTAACACCTCAGAGCACTTTGCCATCCTGGCAAATGGACCTCCTTCTTCAGCAACCTCTTTGTCCTGAATGGACAATCAGGCTTGAACCCAGAAAGTTACAAAGTCCGCCTGGCTCCTAAGGTGTGCAGATAGAGGTGGTGTGATTCCTTTTCTTCAGACGTGTAGGCGGAGAGGAGCCGGATCACACTGTCACAGAGGGCTTAGCACTGTGCTAGAGGAGGTGTATCCTGTTTTCTCTGCAGAAAATAACAAAGACGAGGAATTCTATTTAGCTTCTTTGATCAGTGATAGATATCAGCTAAAGGGTTTTGGGAACGAGGGAAGGAGAGCAGAGACTGACCTTTATCAAGTACCTGTTGTGTGTCTGGCTCTTTAATAACCTCTCACCACTCTTCCCAACAAGGTTAGGGAGTTCCTTTCTATAAAATGAGGGTATTGGGAATATCTAACTGAGAGGATTATTATGCAGATTACATGGAGAATTCATTTCAAGCATTTAAGATCATTTTTATTTTCTGGAGTCTGAGATCCTGGAAGAAAAACTGATTTGCTTCAATCCAAGTTATTTTCCAAGAGACTGATGTTTTGTGCTGCTTCCTGGAAGGGCGAAGTGAGTTAAAGTGGCAACCAAAGGAAATAAATGGAACCTCATCGATGTCACTGAGATGCTGCTGCATTGGAGCGATGGTTTTCAAAAGAGGAGGAAAGAAGTATTAGGAGTTTCCTTCTGCAGAGACTCGTGATGGTCTGGTGCGGAGCTGCTGAAGGGGAACCAAAGAGGACTAAAAGGGTGTCATGGTTATAAAGTAGTAGTGCCCAACCTGTCAGAGTGATCCGGTGGCACTTCTTAAAATACACATGTCCAGGCATGACCACCTAGAGATTCTGAGTCAGTAAATCAGGAGAATGTGTAGGCCATCTTTTTATACCTGGTTTTGTGTTTTTGTTTGTTTGTCTTTTAATCAGTGATCCTAAGCGATTGCAATATAACCACACAGGCGTTTGAGAACCAATGAGCATGGAGCCAGGTGGGCGACTTCGAGCTCTTCTAGCTCTCTTCTACAGGTAATAGCGGTGTCGCAGCCATTGAGACCAGAAAGGCCAGCTCTCCAACGAGTTCTGGTCCTGCTGGTTTCCATCGCTCAGAGAGCAGAAGGCTTGAGGGGCCCAGCGAGCGTGTGTTTATAACCTGCTGGGAGGATTTGCTTGGTCATGTGGAACTAACATACATCTTGAAAAGCCACTCTGTTCTACAATGAGTGTAGAATCTGGAGAAGATGGTCAGTGATGTTCCCCAGAAAAATTCAGACTGGAGCTAATTTATTAGCTCACGGCTGGAGACTCGCAAAGAAACACGGTGAAAGAAGAGAGTCTGAACTTCGAAATCCTGACTAGAAAGTGAGTGGACCCAGCAGTGAAGAAGTGGAACTCCATGTAGCTAGCTGTGGTTTTTGCATGATTTTAAACAAATGTGAAGAGAAGATGGAAGAAAGGGACACAAATCATGGAAAGACACTGAAAGATAGCCTCAACCTTTGAAGAATGGTAGCAAGATGACAAAATTCCAAATGATGTAAAATTGCCCAAAATGGATAAGGAGAGTTTCAAACCTCATTAAGCAAGTGTTCAACTTTTTGGAGCAAGAGGATCAAGAGTGAAGGTGTCCTTGGCCTAGATCTCGTGGCGATCACAGCAGGAAACATCTGTCTACCCCTCACTCAACTTGTCCCCCTGCCCACAGTTAAACAATAGTTTTAAAGCACGAAAGGGTAGAAAGATGGTAGGATAAGAAATACAGGAGCATATTTAGGAAATGCGCGGCCCCTTAAAGACAGTGTGTGCCGGGGTGATAAGATGCCCTGAAGTTGTCCCTTTCAGAACGGTGACACATGGAGAAGTGACCGAAAGCCGTGGGCAGAGCTACTGAGCTCAGTTGGGCCCTGTAACGCTTGTGTGACTGTGTCTCGTAACCCCATGTGTGAGCCCTGAGGTGACTGATGAGCAGGTGTCCCAAGTTCGAAGAACCAGAGAACCGAGGAAATTGTATTTGGGGGATACTTGTTAACTTTGTTGTTTCACACTAGCAGAATTCTAACACAGCTTATCGAAGGTTCCTGAGCAGCCGCCGAGACCGTGTAGGGTGGTGGAAGCCCGAAGGTTGTATGTGGAACATTAAAAGTCATTGCGTCCGAGAGGTGGGGTTTAGGGAAGAGACCTGTGTTTGCTCATGAGCACTTTATAACTTTCCTATAATGAACAGGAGTTACATATCTATTAAAAGGGGACAAAAAGGAACTAGTGCAAACTTAACCAAAAAATCGCAAAACACTAACTTTCTTCAGGAAACAGAAGCAAGAGAACATGGAGCAGCCACACGAAGTTCATTTCCACCGCCTTGTCAGTTAAGGGTTCAAGACCAGTAGGTCAGAAGCAATGATGTAA
The DNA here is from genome assembly GCA_004363575.1 of Solenodon paradoxus. Classification (NCBI taxonomy): domain Eukaryota; kingdom Metazoa; phylum Chordata; class Mammalia; order Eulipotyphla; family Solenodontidae; genus Solenodon; species Solenodon paradoxus. Next base: position 31,812 of record RJWH01008017.1, on the reverse strand, counting down.
ATAAAGATGGTGGTATCTTTTTGCACCAAGTTTCTCCATCTGTCCCGGAGGACTGGGCAGTAATGCATCCCACCCGTGGCTCGCTGTTGGCATCAGTGGGTGTTACTGAAAGGATCAGTCATAGCTGGAAGGGAAATAGCTAGAATCATGGGCGCTGTCCTTGGTTCTGACCCATTTACCATGTGTGGCGGCAACGTGGGATGAAGACTTATTACTCATTTGCCCACCATGCAGATCCGGTGTGGAATACCTACTCTTTGGATTGCCGAAGTGGGGTTTAGAGACTGAGATGAAAGGGGCAGAGAAAGTGTTGCAGGGGAATGATATTAGCGATGACTTTGAGCTCCTGCACAAACTGCTTCCCGCCTCTCACCAGCCATAAAGCACAGGTGCGGGGAGATTGTTTTCATAGCTGTTTGCGGGAGAGGCCAAGGACTGATTCACCTTACTGCCATCCTGCCGTCTTAGAAATCTGCTGTGGTCCGATGATGACATGAAGGCCATGGAGTCTTTAACTGTTTGCTTGTAAGATAATGCCATGTGCGAGAAAAGAGTGATCCCGGTATAGACTTTGTTATTGCGTCGCATGTGGCTACTAGATCTAGTCTAGAGTAGGAGAAATTATATATGAATGGCCTATAAACCATACTCAACAGTGTAACTAGTCATTTTTTTTTTTTTTTTTTTTTTCTAAAGGAAAGGTACAGGCAGGAATGAAGGTGAGTAGGCAGGCAGGTGGGAAAGAGAGAGGAGGAGGAAGAGCTTTATTTATTATTATTTTTATCTTAGTTGTTCACATTGGTTGTTCCCCGCCCCGGGTCTTGAACCCAGGACCTTGGGATGTATATGGAATTGCTCGTAGGTATACACACCACGCGCACCCTCAACAACCGTTTTTAGAGTTGAAGAAACTCAGCCTTTGCAAAGCATTTTGAATGTATCTTCTCATTTTGATCTTTTCACAATAAGGCAGAGATTATCATCCCAGTTTTATACAGATTAAGAACCAAATTAGCCAAGTTCTTTGTTAACATACTATTTATCTTGGGAGTAAACTACTAATTTTGTCTCGTGCTTTATTGTCTTTAAAAGTCTTTTCCTAAGATTTTTCAATTTGATGCTCTTAGAGAGTTTAAGAAAGGGCAGTTGGGACTGGCGATGACCATTTCGGGGCTGAAGACCACGGGCGGGGACAGTTCAGTATTTGTCTGTGACATTGAGCTGCCGGCTGGTGAACCTGGTCTTGATGGTGGCGTTTTGAGCCTGCGTGTTTAGTCTTCCGACGGAACAAGCCTGGGTGTGAACTTTGCTGTCGCAGCTGCAGAGAACGGGCCTGGCACCACAGGAGGGGAGGGCAGGTGGCTGCGTGGTGACCGTGGTCACCTTGTCGCGAGCGTAGGCACAGGCGGCGTCTTGGCTGGTTTGGAAAGGAGCCTTGCATTGCGTAGGAGAAACCTCTCCGGGCCCTAAATTTGTAGGTTTGTGGCTCTTGGTTTTGAGCATTTTACTTCCACAGGAAGGAGATGGAGAAAAGATCGACAAAAAATACATTTACATACACTCGACTTGAAGTCTCCTGTAAGCTTTGAAAGATGTGCCCATGTTTCACACCCCCATCCCTTTTTTTGTGTCCTTAGCCCCAGGGGACTCACGTAGGTCATGGATTAATAGGCCACAGTGGCAGAACTTGAGAGGGGATAGAACACAGACTTCAGAGCAAGAGAGCAGAGTGCTGGCGTTGGCTTCGCTGCCGTGCACTTCTGCCACCTTGAGTGCTGGTGTCCGTCTTGGTCCCTCGTCGGTACGGTTCTGTGATTTTCTAAGAGTTATGTCAAGGAAAGTGCAATAAGTCATTTTATTCTGATGTCCGAACTGCCCAGGATTGGCTTGCATACATTATTTGTATACATTATACATTTTATGCCATCGATTCTTTTTATCTTAAAAAAAAAAAATTGAAACCCGAGAGAAGTGTCTCTGTTGATGAGGGAATGCGCTTGTAAAGCTGCACCTTTGCTCCTTCTCAAGTCTGTTTCCTGGCTCAGGAGTCCTTTGGTTCTCTCGTCTAAGTCAGTGGCGACCAGTGCAGCTCTGCCTCCCTTCCCGTTTCCTCATTGTCTTTTCTGTTTTGTAGAGCAAGGCTTAGATCACATAGCAGAAAACATTCTTTCCTACCTGGATGCCAGGTCTCTGTGTGCTGCAGAGCTGGTATGCAAAGAATGGCAGCGAGTGATCTCTGAAGGGATGCTTTGGAAGAAGCTGATTGAACGAATGGTGCGCACCGACCCCCTGTGGAAGGGCCTTTCAGAGAGAAGAGGCTGGTGAGTACTTGGCTGGCTTGTTCCCTGGAAAAAAGTTTCTTTGACATCTGGGCAGCTTGATTATTCAAAAATGCAATTCGACTTGCAAACTAGGTGGCCCATTTTTATCCAAGAGGAAAAGGACGTGAAAAAAAGATGAAAGCTGTTGAATTGTCCCTTCTGAAATGTCTACGTCCTTTTTATTTGCTAATGGGTAGGACGTTTTTTGTATAGTTTGAGTGATTTGACTTTTCAGAGATATGTATTCATGCTTTTCCTTTCATAGTTTCTGAGGTGATAATAGCATCACCAAAAGGTAAAAAAGAAAATATGAGAAAGTCAAATGATGCTCCTTTGCTCTGTTGCTGTGCCTGGTTAAAAGGAGGCATAGCAGGGAGGAATTTTCAGAGATCATCTGTTAGCTGAATGCAGCTTGCTCGGTGCAGGTCAGTAAGCCGGCCCAGTTAGCACAGGGACAGGGCTGCAGAGAGAAGTCTGGGCGTTGGTGTGAGTGAGGGTGAGGCTGCATTTTCCTTACAGGAGGAGGAAGTCTGAGGGGGTCCCGACTTAAGTTTTCCACACTGTTACATCAGTGCTTCTTATTAAACTACAGAAGAAGGCTAGATACTTGTCTGTTGGGTAATTTTAAAATGAGGGCAGAGATCCTATTAGAGAACTATAAATTGAAGTACACTTGTCACTACCTTGTAACTTTGTCAGAAATCCCACTTTTAAGCACTCAAAGTTCATTTTAAGTCAAGAGAATGGAAAGATACACTATCTTTGTAAGTGCCATGTTTGAATACAAGTTACCCTTTCATGTGCAAAAAATCTAACATCTGTTTGTTTTTATTTGCCAGGGATCAGTACCTGTTTAAAAACAGACCCACAGATGGCCCTCCCAATTCATTTTATAGGTCATTATACCCAAAGATAATCCAGGATATAGAGGTAACTTGATGATTTATCTGTTTGGTGGACTCTTGTGGCTTGTTCTCAGCTTTTTTCATGTTGCCTGAGCAGATTCTGTTGCTCTGTGATCATGGAAGTACCTTTAATATTTTTTTCACGTTGAATTCTTCCAGCAGATGTTCCACAATCAATGTAAATAACCTGCAGCTATTCTTCCAATAAAGCCTTTTTGTAAAAAATGAGCTAACTTCTCTAAAACATGAAATGCTTCTGCAAGGCTGCCAGTTAATGAAAGCATTCATCCAAAATCAACATTTAAATTCTAATTTGATCAATTTTCCCAAATCCAAGGCTCTGTCTTGTTGGGGTTTTTTTTGTTTTGTTTTGTTTTTTTAACGGAAGTAGTTTTACATTTTTTGAACCATCTCTGGGAAACTAGAGAAGGCACAGTCTCCGTTTCCTCTGTAAAGTCCTCATAATTTTTCATAAAATGACTCAAATATGATTCTAAGAAATAGTTAAGTGGTTTTTATAGAGCAAATTATGCTCCTGGACCATTTTGGGTTTGAGTATAACTTCAGCAGACCAGTAAAACTCTGTAAACTTGATGAGAAACATTAGAGATGTTTGATATTGTTCATGGGTTCTAATTAGTTCAGTTTTATTATTGAGCCCTTTCGCTTGAACCAGGAAAGACGTTTACAGGCATTTCTCATTAACTCTTTCACATGTGTTCTTGGCAGGTCTTGGTTACTTCACTGTTCCTTCTTGGCTGAAAAGCTGAGCCTCTGCTAGGCCCTGCTGGTTCACCCATAAAGTTATGTTCAACTTCCCAAACGTGAAGTAATCCTCTCGCAGGTGATAGACATAAAAGTTATTGTGCCAAAATTCATTAATGGAGGAACATGTGCTTTTTGGAGGGTCCCCTCCACCCCCCTGGTAAGGCAGATGTGAACTAATGGAATCATTCTGTCCATTAACGGTAAATCTGAATGTGACCGGAATATCATTATTTAAAACACAATCCCTTGTCTTGAGTATTCTGTGTCCTAAATTGAGCTATAAAGTTACCTTTTAGGGAAGGTTAAATAATTTAAAACTTCTGCAGAGAGATCATAAAGTTTAGGAATTAACCAATCCGTGGGCAGCACAAAACTTAGAACAAGTTGCTTCTCCAGTGTTAGCGGCTGAGACATAGTTTTAATGTGTGTGCGCAGGGGAGAGGGGCTGTCGCTTACTCCTAGATAGTTGTACTGAGACATTGTGCAGACGTCGTAGAAACAATCTTGCTCTCTCCACCACTCCTGCTATTCTTCACAGACTCTAAATTGTCTTGAAGAATTTGATCAAGTCCTTTATTGCAAGACGGGTCATTTTTAAAGTCAGTCATTAGTAAATAGTCGTTAGCAGACTGTGGGAGAATTTTGATGTGATTGAAGATTTCTTGACATAGGTCATTTAGTTTAATCCCCATGAGGACTGTTGTAATTGACAGTATGAACTCAGTGTTCTGTGGCAGGACAGCCCATGACACCACCTACCAAAACCATTTCCTCGGGCTGAAATAATATTTTAAAATTAGTAGAGGAGGCAGATGGGTGGGAAAATAGAGCTATGGGGGGAATACCCTCTTTGACACAAAATCTCTGCATCATGGTGGTCTGCTCAGTGGTTCGTAAAGTGTGGTTTGGGAAAACCCACTGGTCGGCCACAAGAGTCTCTTCTGGATTTTTGTGGGCTAGATCTCGTAGTCTAAGGGATGATGTTTTATACTTTGGCATATTCACCGATGGTAATAATAATAAAAATAACATACCATGTAGCGAGCCTTTGCTTGTTCGAGATACTTTGTTAAGCACTTTATAGTACATTTTTTCCCCATTTAGCGCTCTGGACAACACCTGAAAGGTAGGCCACTGATTCCATTCCCCCACAAAACCTGGGTTTGGGTGGTATGTTTTATTTTCTCCGGGGTGGACATCCGTGCAGACAGTCCTGTCGGATCCACAGAGCAAGTAAATGAAAGACTCAGACTTGGCTCTTGCCCACATGGCTGCTGTGAATCTCTCATAAACAGAAAAATTGCAAGTCCCCTCTTTTGAGCCTTTGCAACAGACCATGAGCTGTGTTGTCTGACTTAACGTAGGTTATCATATTTAATTCTTACAGCCAGATATGTGTCCCCCCGCCCCATGGGTAATAAGGGGAACTGAGGCCGAGGGCAGTTTTCAAATTCGCCAACTAGTTGGGTAGAAGAGATGGCATTTTAGTTAAGGTCTGTCTGGCTCCCAGCTTAGTGATGCTGTTATTTTCAAAGTGAACTAAGAAATGAGGGAGAAAGGTATGTCGTTCTATGTGCCGACGAACATTGCAAGGTGATCCTCTCATCTTTCTGCGATTGTGTGAGTTCTCAGTGTCCTTGACTGTGAGTTGAAAAGAAAGGGGTTATGAGTTAAGATAAGATTAGATGGCTTTGTTTGAGTCCAGTTAGAGAAAGGAGGTGCTTTACAGGGATTTACGCACCTTCCCAAAAGATAAATGATCCCCTGAGGGTCAGGTGGGTCCTCATGTCCCCGCTCCCCAGTGGCTTGTACACATTGGCAGAGTCTGTGTTTTTCTCGAGATACTGTATATGTTACCAGTTCACGGCACCTCCCCCCGACCCCCATTCTTACTCTGCCTTGACAGCTCTGGTTCTTGCTGACTCCTGTCATCTGTTCATTCCCAGATTTGACTCTGAGGACTCGATGACCTTTCCCTTCCACACTGACCCACCGTCAAGTTGGCGAACTTTTAAGGAAACAAATCAAGAAACCTATCTTAGTGTGCCAACCTCCATTATTCAGGAAATGAGGACATGAGTACTGAGGTCTGGGGAGGATAGGAATTCTTAGCTTTCTGCAAAGGTTCATCTCTCACGGGTGTTCTTGCCACACAGAGAGAGAGAGCGAGGTTTAATGCCTTTCATTGAGAAGGTTTTCTGGAAAACCTGAGGCACGTTCCTAAAAGATGGAGCCATATTCTCCTTTGCTGTCTAGAACTTTCATTGTCCCCCCCCATCATTAATGGTGAGCTTGCTGTCGGAAACTTTGCTACAGTGGTTTAACCCTCACATTGACAAAACTGAGCTTCTTAGTCCAAAGCCCAGGCTCTTTGCCCCCTGCTCATGTGTCCAGGTGGCCCTCAGGAGAGAGGTGGGGCTTAGCATAGACCCCTTCAGAGTTCTGATGTCCTGTGCCTGGCTTGTCACCGTTGTCATCTCAGAGTAGTGGCAGGTGCCGTGTCCCTTTCCTCTTTCTGGTCACTGGCTTAAAGCCTTCGACACTCTCCTTGCCGCAGTCCCCTGGTGTAGTCAGGGTGTTTTGTATTGCACCTTTTAACCACCCACATTTTATTCAGGGAAAGTGGGGAGCTTTTTCTTGTGGTTTGCAAACTTGATATTAACATTGTCCTGACCAGAAGTGCTGAAACTTGCCCACCCACCCAGTTGTGTTTAGGCTTCTAAAAATAATGTTATTCCTCTATACTCAGACATCTGTTTTCACTCTGTTGCCAATTTAAATGCCGCTGTATACTCTGTGTATCATGGCTACTTTCCCAGTATTTTGAAAATTTGCACAGGGTAAGGGGATTTTACAAGTTCTCAGCAACACGAAGTCCCCCTCTCCAGTAGCCACGTGCTGTCTCTGTGTCGCAGCAGGTATCTGCCTGCTGGGAGGGGTGCACCTGCCTGTGCCTTGTATTCCCACCGCCCAGGGGAAGGCAGTAGCGGGCTGGGGTTTGAAGGCCGAGCCCCTTCATGGGCCTCGACGGAGATAGCCACTCCTGACAGCTAGCAGGGACGACTTCGTGGGGCCCGGTCTCGTCCCTTTGGTTGGCAGTCTCAGTGAATAGGGACCAGCAGCTCTGCTCCCATTGGGAGGCGTTGGGAGGAGCCCCCTGTCTGTGCAGCCTCATTTGATCCCTACAGCATTTTGAGGAAGTAGATGTTCTCTTTCCTTTTTCTTCCTTTGTGACACAGGAGGACAGGACGCCGCAGCTCAGACAGTTCAGGGCATTTGCCAGAGCTGCTGACTGACCTAGGTCTTTTCTGCCACCACGGGCTGCCTTCCATTCTAGAAAGACCTGGCTGAGAAAGCACTCAGGCTGTCACACTTGATGGTGGGGTTGGGGGCTGGAATGGTCAGCAGGAAGTGTGCTGCTTTCATGGAAGGCCTTGGGAGCAGGATGAGCGGGCTTAGCGATGGTGCGGCGCCGGTATTGCTGTGCTGGCCTCTTTGAAACGAGCTGCATTTATCTGGGGGTTCAGGAACCTGATGACTTTTAAAACAGCCCTAAGTGGAAACTTCCTAAAATGAGCCGTCAAGAATTATTGGGCACACTTTTCCCTTTAACATTCTGAAATGTATTTTTCGAAAATTAGGCTCTTTGTGAGTTTTGAGATGCTAAGCTATTTCCCGACTTCATTTGACTGAGGAAGGGCCAGTACCTGCCAGAGCTGTTGCGAGGTCCCAGCCCCTGGCTCTTGACAGAGTGACTCGGGGACAGCCTTTCCCGTGGGGGCTGTTCTCCATGCAGGCGTGCGGAGGCGGAGTGTCCCGGGGAGCATGTCCCCTTTTCTGGTCCTCGTCTTCAGGGCCTTAACTATACTGAGATCATCACCAAGTTTCCAGGTCTTGAGGCATCTGAGAGTTGTGGGAGAGCATGTAGGAAGTTCTTTTTGGTATGGAGAGTTGCCCACTCCCTCTTTTCAGATAAAAAATAATTTTCCCCCACTCCCATGTGAAATTAAATGTGCCTTTTCTATTTGTTGAAATAGAAACAGTCTGTTTCAAAGTTCGATATATTTAGTTGGTTTGAAATAGACCCTCTTTTTTTTTTTAAGCTTCTTACCGATCAGTAATATCTTAAAACAGTTTGCTAATGGGATTTTCTAAATTTTAAAGCAATATGTTGTAAACCTAACAGCAACTGTATGAATTTAAAAACTGATATCCGATATAAATATAAGCTATCGTCACCATCAGATAAATGGATAATAAATGCTACACAGCCCTTAGAAGAGATGAAACCCTGTCATTTGAATCAACATGAAGGGATCTAGAGGGGATGATGCGGAGTGAAACAAGTCAAAAGAAGACAGATACCAGATGACCTCACTCATAGGTGGAATGTGAAGAGACAAAACAAAGAAACAGATGAAAGAAAACCAACTTTCAATAGACACTTGGACACTTTCAATAGAACTGAGGTCACCAATAGGGAAGTGGATGGAGGGAGCAAATGGTGACGGAGCCCACTAGACAATGGTGAAGGACACTTGGTGATGTGGTGGAGGGCGGGGTGTGCTGACATACATCTGAGGAATGGGGAAACCACATATGGGGAGCCTACACATGGGTTTATTTTAATGTAGAAAATCAAAGTTACTGCTATTAAAAAAAAAGCAACAAAAAAAACTCAAGACAAAACAAAAGGAATCTTGCATATTCGTCTTTAGATTCATCTTTGGGTTCGTATGGAGTCATACGCCCTGCAGCAACCCCCGGAGCACCCAGAGGGTATAGCCTGAATATTGGTTACCACTGCCAAGAGTCACTACCATGAAAAGACATGTTACTGTTTGTTTGCCTCCTCAGTCAGTGTTTTCCTGGCATGCTGGGGTGACTTGGTCACTATCTACAAATACAGTATTTCTCTGAATAATTCCAAGCATTGAGTTCAATTTAAGAAGCTCTATAACCTAAGACTCCTCCCTCCCTTTTAAAAAAGTTGCTTATAAAGACACATCTCCAACCCTCCCTTTCTTTTTCTGTAAAATGACTGAAATGATAAAAACAGCCCTTTTGTCACAATGATTAAATTAGCTGTAGTGTTTCTGTAGAAAGCACAGCATAGTTTGTGATGAATGCCTGGTCCCTGGCCGATAGCACTCAGTAACTATTAACATTTGGAGAATCCAGCAGCAGACTGTCTTCAAAATAAGAGGAAATTCTGTTTCGTGAAAAGCAAAGTCAATAATTAAGTGGCTATTGTGAATGGAGATTTATGTCCTTTCTTCAGCAGAGCAACTAATTAAACTTTCAGCTGCCCACAGATAATGATCTACTGGAGATAATCTTTCAGACTCTGTCCTGATCTCAGGTGTAACCAGTTTTGTAGTTTCTGCTGTCCTCTAATTTCAAGGATCAGGAGTTTACACTTTGCTGGTTCTTTTGGACATACTGTCTTTGGATTCTGAAAAGCCCTCTTATCTGCTAGGAGAGGCGAGGCCTTTGGTGCTCTGCGGGGACTTGCCGTAGCCTCCTGATCTAGGGCCAGAGTGCGGTTTATCTCCCTTTGAGTTTGCCCTAACTCCTTTGGCACTTATATTTTATCTGAAATTATATTCACTGACTCATAGTGAGGACTCTGCTCTCTAGACAATGCACATTTCCGTAGAAAAGCAAGGGCCCAGAGTCAGAAGAAGAATTGGGTCTGATTTCCAGCGAGTCCGGTGAGTGTTATGTAGCTCCAGGCAAACGAAACTCTGTGTCCTTGTTTGTTAATGGGGTTTGATCAGAACTTGCTTGCAAAAGTACTGCTTGGATCATTTAACCAAATAAATTGAGGTTTAGCGCATGCCCACGTCCAGATGCCGTGTGCGCCTCCCTTCAGTGCTGCCCGCTGCGGCCTGGTCTCCCTCCCGGAGCCTTGCAGTTGGTCCTGGGCGCCGGTCCGGTCGCTTCGCAAGACCGCTGAAAGTGTGTGCCATTCTTACCCTAGTCTGGAGGATGATTAACAACGATGACACAACTCTGCCCGTAATAGTTGGCGTGTGGAGTAGTTGCTCAGAATCTTCTTTTAGCGATGAAGACAATGTTTGGAGGCAGAGATTGTTAGTATATGCTGAATGTTGGTGACGGACTTTTGCGAGATAGTTTAATTGGCATTAGAAAGTGACCCCCAGTGAGTTATTTATTTCGTAGTTTTGGGTGCCTGGCATTCTTGAAGCACATTGAATTCTGTCTCGGCCGGGTTTTTTTGTTGTCTTTTGTTTTCAAGTTTAACCCAAACTCATTGGAAATCCTGTGATAGTTGCCAAAGAGGGAAAAGCATGGAGAAAAAAAAATTTGAGAAAAAAAGCACGGCTGGGCTGATGTCTTCCTTAGGAGAGCGCGTGATGCGCCTGACCGCAGACGGTTGTGCCAACCGAGATCAGGGTGTCAGTGGCTCACTGTTTCTGGAAGCGGTGCCGTCGTCGGAAGCCTAGTAGACGGGTCGATTCACAGAAACTCACCTGTGCCTCCTGCTCTTCGCAGACGATAGAGTCTAACTGGCGGTGTGGACGGCACAACCTGCAGAGGATTCAGTGCCGCTCTGAGAACAGTAAAGGGGTCTACTGTTTGCAGTATGATGATGAGAAGATCATCAGTGGCCTACGCGACAATTCTATTAAGGTGAGTGATGCATCGTGCGCATCTCGTTTTCAGAATGGCGGTTGTGTGTCAGACACCGGAGGTGGCGGCCGCCTCCCCGTGTTCTCCGGCTTTCTGATCTCGCCCACCCAGTGTCGGCAGCTCTCCGGTGGCTCCGAGGGGCTCGAGCCAGTGCATTTCACGTACCGGACACCAGGCCTGGGCCCATCTCGCTTCATGCCTTCCCTGGGCACCCTCATGCGGTGCTCGTCGGCGCCACCACGGTGTCGCAGGGTTTGGGCCACTTTGCTGGCTGGTAAAGATGGCGTTGCTCACTTCCCCGTAAATCAGTCATTACCTTTTATGGTTTCTGAGAAAAGTTAAGATGCTGGCGCAGAAAAGTAATAGAGTCATTTATATTGTTTCCTCCCTCTTCACTGACAGGTAAACTGGATTATTTTTCTGTGTTTGCCATTTGATGGCCGATCTGACAGACGTTTACATTTAGCTTATTTTTCTCACATTGAATAAAATATGGTGCGTTCCTTTCTCCCGCCTCGTTACAATATACATACAGGAAAGTCACTCTTTTTAGTGTGAAGTTCTGTGACTTTTGAAAAGCACATGGATTTATGTAACCATAACGATCATCAGGAGACCGAGCCCTCCCCCAGATGCCCTTGTCCTGCTCCCTTGTGTTCCGCTCTTGCACCTTTCCCCCGAGCCGCTGCCATCGCCGATCTCTTTTCCGTCCCTATGGTTTTGCCTTTTTGACCATGTTTTTCAGAGGCCTGACCATCTTTTTCACGGATTTTATTTGCAAACTCCCTTTCTACAGCTAAGTGTAGTGAGTACTGTACTAGGTACAACATAGACAAGACAATACACTTACTCTGGAAGTTTCTGTCTGTTACTCCTGCTTTTCTCATCATTTCCCCCCTGTATGCTGTTTAACTGTCCTTATTTACTGTGACACGGGTTCGTTGTAAGATTCAGAAAATAAGGTGAGACGTTTTCACAGTGCGGCCAACTAAACCACCTTGCTTGATCTGTTTCAATAGATATGGGATAAGACCAGCTTGGAATGTTTGAAAGTATTAACGGGACACACAGGCTCTGTCCTTTGTCTGCAGTATGACGAACGTGTCATTGTGACTGGCTCTTCAGACTCCACTGTGAGGTGAGTGATTGGCTTCTCTGGTCTGGACCTTTGACCTTCCCTGAGGAGACTGAGATTCATTCTCTCTGCCGCGATGAGCGCACACACCTGGCACACGTGCTTTTCTCTGTCTGTTTCGAAAGCACTCGTGCTGTAGATGCATTCGCACAGAGCAGGCAGGAAAGCTAAGACCATCTTCATGCTGTGTATCCTGTCCAGTATGGAGATACCAGTTTTCAGATGCCACCCCCAGGGCAGAGTACTAGATGGGGCACACTGACTGCTGGGGGCAGTTGAGAATAGTAGAAAGGAAATCCAGATCCGTTCCTCAATCATGGGGACAAGGACATCTCCCATACCCGGGGCCTTTGATTTTGGTGTGGTGATCAGCTCATTGGGACCTAAGGGTCAGAGAGTAGAGCCTTAGCTGGACCCTGGTGGCGTGGGGAGGCATGCCCTGTGGAGGGAAGAGAAGGGCTCTTCCCCACTGAGTCAGACACTGGAAGAGGAGTGTTTGATGGGCACACCTAAGAGACTGGAATAGCCACCAGCGCAGGTGCGCGTGTCCTCGTCCTGACTCAGTGCTGCCATGCCGTTGCTTCTGCCATAGATCCTGTCTCAGCTTTGAATGCTCAAGTCTTTTCTCCTCTGCTCTGTCTGCACATGTGCTCTTAGGTGATCAGCGCTCCAGAAAAGCTGTGATGTGAAGGGCTGCCCCTAAGGAGCCTACCTCTCAAGGGGAAAGCCCTTGGCTGTGTCCACGAGGCCTTTGGGTAAACAGATATGGGTGTGGGGATTGAGGAGACATCATAACTTACAGTCTCCAGTTTGCAGTGGAAAAATTGTAGACTCAGAGGCCTGTCAAAGGTCAGAAAGAACCGTAAGCTTGAAACCACCCCCAGCTCCCCAGCCACCAGGGCTCCTTCCTCCTGTCCTCGCAAACTCACTGCAAGGCCCGCTTCACTCATTCTGTGGCATCACGCACAAGCCTGCAAACCTGACTATTAAATAAACCTAAACCTGGGCAGAACCAGAAGTAAGCTCAGCATGTCTCAGCCAATAGAGAAATTGCTTCTGGGGGGCTCCCTTGAAGCTGGGACTCAAGTCACCAAACCCAAGGAACGTCCACCCTGCTGTGAAGCTTGGGCGCGGGGCACCAGCCCCGAGCCGGCCCCTGGCTGGCTCAGGAGCAGCCCCGTGCTTGTCTGTCCTTCAGAGTCTGGGATGTGAACACGGGCGAGGTTCTGAACACGCTGATCCACCACAACGAGGCTGTGCTGCACTTGCGGTTCAGTAATGGGCTGATGGTCACCTGCTCCAAGGACCGTTCCATCGCCGTGTGGGACATGGCCTCTGCCACCGATATCACGCTGCGCCGTGTCTTGGTGGGCCACCGTGCTGCTGTCAACGTCGTCGACTTCGATGATAAGTACATCGTGTCTGCCTCTGGTGACAGGACTATCAAAGTAAGTGTGTCCAGCGTCATGACCCCCCGCTGCCCTGTCCTGTCCCTGGGAGAACAGAGAGCGCGCAGAGCTGGCTTATCCCTACCAGTTACCTGGCCAGATGTGTTCTCCTCTGTTCATGCGACGAGGCCCTTGAGGTACTTCCATTCCATAGGCTTCCAGAGTCACAGGAAGATAGGAGGAAAGTGCCCTGGGTGCAGGGTTGAGAGGTCCCTCTGGTTCACGAAATGATGTTGCTGACGCCCTTTCACGGGGGAAGAGAAGAAGTGCTTGGACTTGTCGGTGTGCTCGGGGCTTCTCATTACCATCTCAGGTCACCCTCCCAGCTGTGTGCGAGGTGTGTCCTGCCTCCGTCTTCCCAGGTGTGGCTCCGAGAGGGAAGGGCTGTGCTGGAGACCCACAGCTCCTTAGTGGCCCCGAGGATATCTGATGTAGTCACCTGACCTTGAGAGCCTGCTATGCCGTGGGCCTGGGCTGGATGCCTGAGCCATGATGAGGAGTGAGGTTATGAGGAGTGAGACACAGACCTGCCTTCCAAGAAGCTCCCGCTGTGGCAGGAGGCAGAGGTGGGGCAAGCAATTAGGGTCTTGGGTGATCGTAGAATCTGGTCAATGCAGTTCCGATTCCATTATCCATGGTAACCTGGAAAATGTCTAACTCTCGTAAACTATTATTTATGATAGCTTTGCATGGGATATGTCACATCCCATTTGAGTCATTTAAAGCATGCGATGTAGTGACCTTTTGTGTGGTCATGTTGTTGCATAGCCATCACCGGTTCCAGAACATTTTATCACCTTCTAAGAAAACGCATTAGCAGTCACCCTCGGTTCTCCTCTGGTCTTTCACAGTAACCCGTCTCTCTTCTGTGTTCCTATTTGCCTGTTTTAGATACTTCATAGAAATGGAGCTACAGAGTTTGTGGCCTTTTATGTCTGACCTCTTTCACTGAGTGTTCTGTTTTCAGGGTTTATTCCTGTACATCGCCGCAGGTGATGACCCTTCTCCTGGATGAGCACAGTTCCATTGTGTGGCTGTCACAAAATGCTCTCAATCCGTCCATCAGTTCAAGGACATTGTGTTTTCAGTTGTTGTGTGGCCATACCATTTCCACCTCGTGGTAGTAACTCCGTGTTGAACATTTTGAGGAATTCCCAAACTCTGTTCTCTGCCATGTTATGCTCCCACCAGCATGAGGATTTGAACGTGTCTCAGTATCTTTTGATGACGCGCACTGGGCCGCTTTCCACGATCTCTCCCCACAAATCACAGATGAGGTGTATCCAACTTTAGACCGGGTGCCCTGGAGGCTGAACCGCTCGGTGGGCGGTGGGGGTGGTTTGTTTGTTTGTTTGTTGTTTTCCTTTTTTAAAGGAAAGACACAGGCAGGAATGAAGATGAGCAGGCAGGCAGGAAGAGAGAGGAAAAAGAAACGTTCATTTATTTTATTTTAGTTGTTCCTCCAGCTCTGCGTCTCAGACCTGTGTCCTTGGGATGGGAGTCCACTGTGTGCGGTGGTCTTACCTGCTGGGCCACCAGGGTGCACCACAAAGATTTACTCTAACAGTTTTATGATTTCAGCTCTTACACTGAAGTCTTTGATCCATTTCGAATTGCATCTTTGTGTTTATAGTGTGGTAGGGGTCATCGTTGTTTGGCCGGCTCTTATGTCGTTACTCTAGTCAGCTACACGGGCAGCTGGGAATAGAACCTGGGCACTTTGGGTGCTTTGAGCCGCCTTATTTGGCTTGTAATCTCCTAAGTGCATCTCTGAGCCGGCTAAGTCTTGCCGATGGTTGCAAAAAAAAGGGAGTGTTTATCCCACGTACATAATATTAGGGGTGATGTGTCAAGACAAATGGAGCTATTCTAGAAACTGCTGGAGAAGAGGAGGATGTGGAAGGTGCAGGCGTTTCATTTTCACACAGTTAAATGAGGTTTGACATGTCAGCTAGCGTGAAAACAGAACTGGGCCCAAACTCCTTCCTCTCGGCAAGTGACTGAACCATCCAGGAGATGTTCTCTTTGTGAAGATCTCAGGGTCTAGAGACTTGACAACTTCCCTCTGTAATCATTCCAGTTTTCTCACTCAGCAGCTGAAAAAGTTTTCTGTGCTGTTCAGTCTGTTCCCCAGTCTCCTGACGCTGAGTTGTATGATATTTTATGATTACATATTGGGTCATTCTCAGAAGCTCTGATTTAAAACTAACTGCACACACACATATACACATGTGTATATGTCTGTGTGTTTCAGTAATCTAGTGCAGTGCAGTGTACTGTGGTGTGATATGGGGGAGCTTTTCTGCGTTGTTTTCCTTTTTCATTTCTTTTCCTTCCCCTGGCCTCTGGCCTTGAACCTGGATCCTGGGACTTTAGATGGCCTGTGCCGTAGCCACTGAGCCACAGGGGTGTGCCTCCGTGTCGCTTCTTATGAACGTTGTCCATGTGTTACGCAGGTCTGGAGCACCAGCACCTGTGAATTCGTCCGCACTCTGAACGGGCACAAGCGAGGCATCGCCTGTCTCCAGTACAGGGACCGGCTGGTTGTCAGCGGGTCATCCGATAACACCATAAGGTGGGTAGGAGGCGGCGTACTGACCGGCCAGGCAAATGTTTGCTCTCATGTTGACTCCTTTCCCGTCCGAATACTCCAAAGACTCAGTTTTCAGATGCTTCAGATAAGAAAACGCTAGGTACCATTTCTTAATCTGCTTGGCTCTGCCTACGAAAGTGGGTAAAGTGTACACACACTGATATCCTTCCCAGATTCCCCCAGTCCACCAGGTTTTTCACCTCCGCCCCACCCGCGATCACTGTTTCTCGCCTCCACTCCACCCGAGATCACTGTTTCTCACCTCCGCCCACGACCACTGTTTCTCGCCTCCACTCCACCCGAGATCACTGTTTCTCACCCGCACTCCAGCCGCGATCACTGTTTCTCACCTCCGCCCACGACCACTGTTTCTCGCCTCCACTCCACCTGAGATCATTGTTTCTCACCTGCACTCCACCCAAGATCACTGTTTGTCACCTGCACTCCACCCGAGATCACTGTTTCTCACCTGCACTCTCACCCGAGATCACTGTTTCTAACCTCCACCCATGACCACTGAATAACCAAGCACCGCAGGACAGAGCCTACCACCCCTGCCTCATGCTCTGCTTTCTTGTACCTGCCAGCTCCTGCTCCTTCCCAGACAGGGAGGGTGCTTTCTCTCTCCCAAGCCTGCATTTCAAAACTGTGCACCCCTCTCTGACCATCTGCTTAATTCCTTTTTCCCCCCTCCTAACTGTCCTTGCTTTCTAATAATTGACTGCTCTGAAACCCTTTATGCTTACTAAGAACGTCCTTTAAATATTTTAAGTACACTAAATCATTTTCCCATTATCGCAACATATCCTAGTAACTTTCCACAAGTGGCCTAAACTTGGGCATTCTTAAATGAATTGCTTCATATTTGGGCAAAGTAAAGATTGGGTTCAAGATTATTTTAAAACAAGCAAGCAAATTACACTAAAGCTCTTCAACTGTGGTAAGTAAGTTTTTCTTAGCCTTTTAAATTTCAAGATATAAAATTCACTTCAGAACGTGAATCTTCATCCTGTTATAGTCGCCAGGCTTCTTAAATACCGTGTCAGCTGAGAAGCTGCATTGGAATGCTTCACTGGAAGCTGCGTGACTGGCGCTGGGCTGCGGTTTACAGAAAGGAAGCACCGTGGAGTCAGAACTGCCGTGCCGATTGGTGTCCCCAGTAGATTAGGGAGCCAGCACCACTGATCCTGACAAGATTAGTGGAGGGTGACTGTGCCCCAGTGTTCACGGTTGTCTGACAGGAGCTGCTGGCGGAGAGGCCGAGGACACATCCTTGTAAAATAGTTTACTAACTTTGTTTTGTACATTTTAGTTGACTTGGATTCCTTTTGCAAATAATATAGAAAAATCATTGCTAATTAAAAAAAAAATTCTCTCTCCAATTCCAGTTACTCTCATATGCAGAGAAAATGGCTGGATGTAGTCAGTGCCTTTATTTTTTCAAGACTGCATTTTCCTAATGAGAGCCTCCCATTCGGGTCTTGTCAGCGCAATAGTGGGGTACAGTGTGTTTCCGGGGAGGGGTGTCCTTGAGCCTCCTAGGAGTGGGAGACCACTGCTGATGGGTTAGTTCTAACCTTGGTGGGCACACGAAGTGCAGGCTAGAAGTGCCAGGTGGAAGCCTAACGCCCTGAATATGTGTGATCCCCCCAACACACACACACACGCACACATCCACGCAAGCACACGCACGCATGCACACACACATCCACGAACACATGCATGCGCGTGTGACTATGTATGTATCCTGTGGGCTGGAGTCCCAGAGAGTTCCAGGACAGTGACCATCTCGGGGACAGATTGAAAGAACTCGAGGGTCATGTGGCTCATGTAGGGAGTTGATGCCCAGACATCTGTTTTTCATTTAAGGCTCTGGGACATCGAATGTGGTGCCTGTTTAAGAGTCTTAGAGGGACATGAAGAGTTGGTCCGATGCATCCGGTTTGATAACAAGAGGATTGTCAGTGGGGCCTATGATGGGTAAGTGTTCCAGAGTTCCCAGTGCCTGGCTGGGAGTACTAGGTATTTCAAGAGGGAAAAAAAGGGCTGAGTTTTAAGCACCTGAGGACTCAGGCGAGGTGCTTTCTATGTAGTAACGTAACAGGTGTTCTAATACTTGATCAAATGGGACCAACCAAGCTCAGAAGGATGCGCTGTCTTGCTCCAAACCTACAGTAGCAGAGCTGCTGTGGTTCACAGTTGATGCTTTCAGCTAGGGTTCTAAACTCAGGGAGACGCCTAGGCCAGTTGGGAATTCATTCTGGTTTTGTTTTTGTTTTTGTTTTTTTTGTATTGCTGTGGCCCTGAATTAAGCCAGGCATGTGCGTGTGTGTCTGCTCAGTGATGAGTTTCTTTTTCCCTTTTGGTGCATTGAACAAATCCTCTTTTGAAAGCCTCATGACTTTTGAATGAGCAAATGGCAACTGTAAACCTTTCAAGATGACTTTATATATACTTCACAATCGGGTTAGTTGGTCTGTTTATCCTGCTATTTTTAGCATTCAGCATTTGCTCAGTTTGGAGAAAGGTATCCTTGGAATTTCACAGAGAGCCCTCTGATGAATGAATTTGGTGACACAGGTTATCAAGGCAGGAATTGAATTTAGATATAACCTGAAGTTGTTTTCTTGACTCCCTTCAAATAATATCTCTTCAAAATCTCAGCAATTCTAGGAATATGTAGGTCCCTGTTTTCTTTTTCTTCCAAATCAAGTATAATGGGTTTTAATAACTTGGGAAAAGCATAAGCATGTGTCATCACGCCCCCCCCCCCCCCCGCAGTCCACTTGCTGTCATTTTTGTCAAGGAAATGTTTCCTCATACAGAAAAATTTCTGCTAATTGCCACCTCTTTGTTCCTTCTAGGAAAATTAAAGTCTGGGACTTGCAAGCTGCTCTCGACCCTCGAGCCCCAGCCAGCACGTTGTGTCTGCGCACATTGGTGGTACGTGATGTGCTGAGTAGGAGTAGGAGTCCTCCTGTGCTGGAGGACGGCCACCTGCAGATGGACTGGTGTCCCCTCGAGGGCCGTGTCTCACAGCGGGCCTTCCGAGCACACTGTTCTGTGCATTCTATTTGGCCCAAATAAGAGAATATTTGACGTTTACCTTAGTCTCCTAAGGGTTGTTGATGCATCTTCAAAATGAAAACTGACGTCCTCATCTTCAGGAGGACTGGTTTCCTCCTGAGGAATGGAATATTTCCATCCGGTAGCTTTGGGAGATTTCTTAATATTGGTGTCTGTGGTCGTGTTAGGTTTTTAATGGCACAGCATACTTTTGTGCTAATCTGATGGCACTTCCCCTCAGTCTATATCCTATGAATTGTTATTTTCACACAGAGGAGTAGCTTATTTGTATACACGAATCTTATTTTAGCAGCTTTACCAAGGTCCCTGTTTCTAAAAGGCTGTTTGCTTTTGTTGTCTTTTTGCGGAGAAAGTTGTTTGAAAATATGAATGGAGTTTTCTTATTCTCAGTAGTTTTACCTTTTGTTTTTATTTCTTCACTTCATGTATGCAGAACAATAGTGAGGGCCCCTCCTGTTTTCGCCCTGATTTCAGGGGGACCGCTTCGAATATTCACCATTAATTTCGAAGCTCGGTTCGGAAGAGAGTCGCAGTCACATTGAAAGCGCCCCCCTTCTTACGTTTGCAGTGTGGCCACTGTGGGCACGGAATACTGTGCTTACCTTTGGGACCCCTTGGAGGAGAGAGAGAGTTTTCCTTCTCTGACATATTCTGGTCCATCGTCTAGGATACAGAGTTCAGGCCTAGAAGGAAAGGGTCTGTCAGTGAAGAGCAGAGCTCCGTCAGTTCTGGAAAATTACTTGGGAATCCTGGCTCGGTAGCTGCATCTCACCCTGTGCCACATCCCCGTTAGAGAGATCAGGATTGGTTTCCTCTCAGTCACGAAGCTGTTGTGTTTCACAGGAACATTCTGGACGCGTGTTTCGGCTGCAGTTTGATGAGTTTCAGATTATCAGCAGCTCCCACGATGACACTATTTTGATTTGGGATTTCTTAAATGTGCTTCCCAGTGCCCAGAACGAGACCCGTTCTCCTTCCAGAACATACACTTACATCTCCAGATAACAGTCTGCACTTTACCCCTTTCAGGTGAGTGCGTGCCTGCTTTGAATCTTGCTGACTGAATTCAAACAGTGGTGTGGGTTCTTTGGTGAGAGGGACCAAGGCTGTATCTTTATTAGCTGCATCAGCTCTGCAGGAAGCAAGGCCTGAGGTCACGTCACCATCAAGTCAGTGGCGGTCCTCCGCAGCCCAGGGTTTCACATCGGCAGGCGACATGCTTCCTGTCTTTGAAGCTGCTCTCCCAGGTCGTGTCATTGCTAACACAGTAGAGTCCCTCAGATTCTGTTCTCACTTGTAAGAATCTCCTGCTTCCTTCCTTGATTTCCTATTTCCCGCCCTTCGGTTTTGTCTTGAATTTAAAAGAAAAAATCACCACCAACAAACAAACATTCAGAATTTCTTCCTCCCACCATCCTAATCCACCCACCACCACCATTTCCTCCACAAGAAATCAGAAAAGGGTGTTTGGTGAGAAATAACACACTAACACCCTCCTCCATTCATTAGAAATAGTAGGCACTCTGGAAGCACAGTCCTTTGCTCCGGTCCTGGAAGCCATTGGGGATGGCACCTTTGATTCCTCAGGATGTCCAGCCTCAAGGATGCAAAGGCTTACATGGCTGTGTCCTGGGAGCTGAGGACACTGGTCATCCGGAGTCGCATTCCAAATTCTGAAAATTTTGCAAGGGGGTCAGTTCAACCTTGTAGATTGAATAAATATCCCTGTGCCCATTTGTACTACTATTGATGTGTGTATATGAGCGCTGTGATGAACAAAATTTATGTTTACTGAAAACATTATTTAATTTTTAGTGGCTTTATGCCAGTATGTATTTTCCTACTCATTGAATATAAAAAATACAAAGGAAGGCTGTACAGAATTGTGAAATTTTTTGGTGAACAGATTGGAGAAACCCTAAGTTATCACCTTTCTCTCCTCTTATTCTGAGACCTAGTAAGAGATCTCCGGGGAGTTGGTCTTCCCCAAGGGGTCAGCAGGCCATCTGTCGCCAGTCTTCCCATTACCCTCTCGGAGAAACCCAGGGCTCCCGTCAGACTGGTGTCCGGACAGTTCCAGTCACTACACTTCCGTAGTGCACACCTCACTACCTTTGCTGGCTTCCCTCCACCCACCCTTTGCATGTCTGACTTGATTTATTCTTGCCTTATGAGAAACGACTTGCGTGCCGCCCCGTCCCGAGGCTGTAGCGCTGCCCTTACTGTGGAAGCACAGCGTGTGTGATGGGCACTCAGTGACGCTTGTTGAAGAGGCGTCCAGGGCCCACAGGTCCGTGCTTTTCCTCCTGGGCCACTCCAAGTATATGCTCACGAATACACACGCATACACGCGTGCACACATACCCGAGTGTGAAACTGTACATGAAGAGGCAAACATCTTCAGCAAATATAAAGAGACTCCAATAAAAATATTGGAGTAACTTGTCTACACTGGCCGTCAGGTACTTGGTAGTTGCCCTGCATAGACAGGTACCTGCCTGTCCAGGTCTTCCTGCCCTACCCCCTCACCTTTGCTGTGTCTTTATTGTTAATTTGAACCCATTGTATTGCGGGTACGATTGGTATCGAGCAGGTTACACCCAGTTAAAACGTTCTGTTCATAAGGCTTACAAAATGGAGACCCCCCTGTAACTGTTACCCACAGTCACGACGAAAACTCTGCAGTCTGGCCGTGCCTGGTGGCCTGGCAGATAAGGCCACCGAGTGCAGTCCACATACCTCCCAAGGACCCAGGTTCAAGGCCCGGGTCTGCGGGGAGCAAGCAAGATGAGCAACTAAAGAAAAATAAATAAATGGGTACACCTCAGTGGAGTAGCATTTAGGTCAGTCGCCTCCGAAGGAGCGCAGGTTACATACCTGCCTGGGTTTGAGTCTCACGTCCACGGGAACAGCCAGAGTGAACAACTAAGTAGAAATAAATAATGCTTCTTCCTTCCCCCTCTCCCTGCCTGCCTACTCATTCCTGCCTGCACCTTTCCTTTGAAGAAAATAAAACAAAATTAAATAAGTGCTTCTTCCTGCTCTGCCCGCTCGCTTTCATTCATTGCCTGCACCTTTCCTTTAAAAACAATTTTTTTTTTCAATCTTAGTGCAGGCAACTGTGATACTGGGCTGTGGATCATGTGGGGCCCAAGCACCCAGATTTGTGTGACCCAGGGCTGGGATGAAAACAAACAAGCTTAAAAAAAAACAAGCAAAAACCCAACCTTGCAGTCAGCCCCAAAGTGCCCTTATGCCCCTTGTCAGCCCCCCACACCCACCCCACCCTGCTCTCTGTCTCTGGGTGAAGCAGCGTTTTTCACTGTACTGTCCAGTGGTAGCCACTAGGCACATGTGACGCTGGATGCGACCGGTATGATTTAGGAACAGCATTTTTAATTCTACTTTCATGAATGCAATGTCAGCTTTTTGTTGCATTGCATTAAGCTTTTTTTTGAGCTGAAATTGAAATATCCTCATGTAGCTAGTGATTACCATGTCTGGGTCACTGTAGGTTTAGAAGTTTCATGTATTTAGCTTTCACATGTAGGTCTTTGATTCACTGTAAATTGATTTGTGCCTACGCCGTGAGGTCAGCACTTTATGTTCTTGTTAGACCACTATCTAGTGGTCCCAGCAGTTGAGTAAAAGGGTTTCCTCTTCCCGTGGAATTACTTCAGCACCTTTGCCTAAAAACTCAGTTGCCAATTTGTCTGTAGGTCTGTTTCTAGACTCTTCTCCCTAATCTATGTGGCTGTCCTTTTGCCAACACCACATGGTATCATCTTCCAAATTAAAAAAACAAGTTTTGACTATTTTAGATCCTTTAGGTTTTCATATCCACTTACTGGGGAGGTTGTCAGGTTCTGTGACCGCGCTGCTGGGATTCTGAGTAGGACTGACTGCATTAACGCTAGACCATTTGGGTGAGAGTGTCCATCTTAATGAAACACAATATAGCTCTTACTTTGTTCTTCGGTTTCTCTGAAGCAGTGTTTCTGCCACTGGTATTGTAGAATTCCTACACATTGTTGAATTCCTTGCTTTCTCAGCTGTGCATTTTCCTCTGAGCATTGTTTTGGCCGTCTCCACCTCTGCTTTTCTTTTTCCACGTAGGAGAAACTCATAAAATAGGACACAACTGTCTCCAAAGGTCCCTGAGCTGCTGGAATGGATGGAAGGGCTATGGTTCTCCTGTGCCTCTTTTGTATTTTTGAGAAATGTCTTTACATTATTTTTAAAGAGACACATGATAACATCCAAGATATCCATCATGTGTGTGTTTCTGCTGGTGTATTTGATAGCTGAATTAGAGAACACAATAAGCCTTCACAGATTGGACAGCTTCTACATGTTACCTCAAAGCACCCACAAACAAGATCCCTTTGATTAAGAGATGCTGTGCTGATCATCAGTGCTGGCTCCCTCTTAAGAGAGAAACTGTGGGCTTACTCCTTCCAGGCCTCCTCCTGCCCCGTTTCTGAGAACCCCCGCCAAGTGTCCTGTTCTGCTCCGCAGTGATAAATCAGCAGAAAGCATCTTATCTGCTTTTTAAGCAGCACAAACTCTGAAACCTCCAGTGTGATCGTCTCTTCAAAGAGAATTACTGTCGACAGCCCTGGCAGTCAGCTTTATACATCTTATTGCTTTTCTCCAAATTCTTTTTATTTATTGTAACATGAAGAAAAATATTACCAGGTGATACACTAAGATTTATACATAATAAGAAACACTACCCCAATGATGATTTAACCTTGCAGTAAAATATTCACCCCTAAAATATAAGGTAAGAGTTATTTATTTGTCAGAAAATTTGTGCTAATTTTTTTGCTAAGACTCTCTCTCTCTCTCTCTCTCTCTCTCTCTCTCTCTCTCTCTCCCCCTCTCTCTTACAAACTCAGAGCTAGGTATACAGTAGCTTTCTTCTTTATTACAAGATAATATAAGATCATTATTTGGAAATCAGATTAAGTATATAAGCCAAAAGAAGAAATGAAACTTAGGTTCACCGTTATTAACTCATGTATGTTTCCTTTCAGGTTTTAAAAATTAGTGTTGACAGCTGCATGTTTTTCAGATTTTTTTCCCATTTATTGTCAAGTTGTTGCATGTCAGTAATGCCAGTGTTTGCCTAAATGATTATTCCTAATGGCAAAATAATATTTGGTATTTGGATAATGCCCCGTTGCTGTAAATTTATATTTCCCCCCTGTTCTTAGCTGTTAGAAAACACATTGCCATTATCATTCTTTTAGTATGCTTTTTGCCCAACCTTTTATTAACCTTGGATCGAATTCTAGAAATGTCTGGAGTATCCGGGTAAAAAGTGTGACTTTTAAGAGACTTTGATGCATAGTCATGTTGCTACCCTCCAGGAATGAAGTCAGCTGCCCCACCAGCAGCGCCTGAGGGTGCCTACTTCCAGCCTCTGTGTGTTCCTATTTTAAAAATAGTTCATGCGCTTTTAAGTATCCTTATTGGGAAAGCAGTGACACGAGAGGTTGAATTCCTCTGAACGCAATTGAGAAGGAAAGTTACCTTAATAAAAAAAAAAAAAAAAAAAAGTACATGCTTTACAAAACCTTTTTTTCTTTTGGGAGAGAATTTTAGACCTAAAGGTGCCTTGTCGCTCTTCCAGGCCAGCGATGTAGTACAGTGTTGGGAAGGGTTGTAACCCATCAGAGACTGTGAAATCATCTTAATGGATTTTGACTTTGTTTTGATGAAATTTAGAAAATATCAGCCTACCTTCTACATAGTACTGACAAGTGCTGTTTCATGAATGTACTCTGTGTGTATACCTATTTATATATACGGATGCATGTAGAGATTGTGATTAAAACTCAAGGTTATGGTCAAAAAATATGGACCATTCAGTAGTCTTCCCTGCTATACTGCCTTTTTCTTTCATAGATGAGTTCTTTCAAAAAGAAATACTTTCTGATTGTTAACATTCTATTTAAAAGAGATACTTGATTTGCACAATTTTGCTTCATAGTGATAGTGAGGACTCCCAGGAGGATGTGAGACAGGCCCTGTGGGCTCTGGATGTCATAAAAGATTTACGTCAAGTATGAAGTCTAACATTAAGCACATTTTGTCAGACATCTCTTTGAAATCACTCTTCATCACTTAACGGCTGATTCTTTAAACTAAGCAGCATTTCCAAGCCTTTGTTCTCTGATTTGTGAAGTGGGTGTAAGCGTTCCTACCTCATATAAGCTGGTTGTAAGTTTTATGTACATAGGATGTTTGGCTTGTAGTAAACTCAGAACAACTTGCAGCTTCTGTTTTTGATGCTGGTTGTTTGACCATCAGTCACGTGTTGCCTGTGCACAAATCCAGGGGGGTGAGGGTGGGCTGGGGGCGCAGCTCTGTGTCTCACAGGAGCAGCTGTCTTTACTCCCTTGGGATTTTTGTGTTGTTATTTGTTTCTGTTTCCTTCAGGGTTTCCTAGTCTTGAACTACTGGCTCCATGGCTACCAGATGCCTAAGGAAGTTCCTCACAGCTGAGTTATGAAGCTGGGATTGGTTCTAGATGCTGGGTAGATGCAAAGCAGCCGATCTCTTCAAGCACCGACGTTTCTCTCCTCCGATTCCGGCCTCTACTTTGAGAAGGACGCTGTAGCTTCACTGACTTGGAGTAGAACAGAAGCCCGTTTCTCCCCCCGTCATTGAAAAACAAAAACAAAATCTAGCGCTTCACATGTCAATTGAACGTACAGTCTGTTTTCTAGAAGTAAATTGACCGTCAAGAGAAGACTTGGCCTCTGATTTATGTTGCTTTGCACTTTGGTCTGCTAACAAGAAACAGCATTCTTCGGCGAGTTTTGGGTGCCGCACACCTACCCAGAATGTCCCTGGCTTTCCTTCTCAGAAGTTAGCGTTCTCCTTCGGACTGTCCACGTCCCTATGAATTCTGACTTGTATTACAAACATGTTGGACAATGGGAAAAAAAATTCTCTGGATTGTTTTAGTCATATATATATATATTTTTTTGGATTACACTTTCTTTCCGTACCAATTTCTTTTAATTTAAAGAATGATAAGCCTGGTTATATTATCTCCCGACAGGTAATGTAACGCTTTTCTTTTATTAACTGTTCTCTGGTACCCCAGCCATCTCCTGATATTGGGTTGAGTAACATCTTTCCATGTGTGCTTGCCTCCTAATTTAAAATACTGTATTCGCATGTAGATATAATGTACATAACAGTTTCGCCTCAAGGTTGCTGGAGTCAGGGCCCCGTGCCTGAGACACTAATTCAGGGTGTGTTCGCACGTCGCCGTGCGCTGGGCTTGATCGAGAACCTGACAGCAGGGTCGGTGTGGATTATGACCTAGAACCTTCCTGCAGTATTCATCTGGTGTTTTTATTTTGTCGTGTGTGTGTGTGTGCACGTGTGCGCGTGTGATAGGAATCTTGTCTTAAAATGTAATTTCTAAAGCCGAACACGGTTTTATTTGTTGTGCGGTATAAGCGATAGAGTGGACTTCTAGATGGTGGTGGTTCTTTTCCTCGTAAGTGCTCCTGAGTCCTTGTGGTCACGCCCCACAGTATTCACTGGACGTCAGGGTCGGAGATCACTGTGTGTAAGTAACCTGGCGGGGAAGGACTAGACAAGACGGCCCTGTGGGGCCGGGTTTCCTGGCTTAGCAGCCATGAACCTGGCTTGGGCAGGAAGCCGGCAGACGTGTGTGTATGTGGGTGTGTGTGTGTGGGTGTGTGTGTGGGTGTGTGTGCCGAGGGACCCAGAGGTGGGCAGGTTTGGAGCCCATGTTGAGTGGGGGGCCCCATCCGTGGCGAGAGCTCCAGCTCTTGAACCCCATCCCCGTCCTCCCCAGGGCCCGAGTCGGGCCCCGCGGCCCCAAGGTGTGAAGGGCACAGCACCCGAGCATGCACGGAGAGGACTGGCACCCTGTTGGCGCTGCTTTCCCCTTGTTCAACATTAAGTTTTGATTTGCCCCCTTGCCATTGTTTCCAAAGATCAAGGAATGTCAAGAGCATTGTAAAGGACCATTGAGAACCGAGCCGCCTGCTCCTGAAGCCTCCCCCACAGAAGCACGCTCTGCTACCCCCGGGAAGGTCCGGCCGCCGGCCCCTGCTTTGTCCTCTGCTCGAGCACAGTGCGGGGATGAGCGCGTGTGTCTGTGATCGCATGTCGATTGGCTTGTGCTCTTCCATTTTGCTTTCTTTTTTTTGTTTTCAATGCATCCTTTCCATCCACTTGTGACTGAATTTAGTGTCCTGTTTTTGAGACATTGACTCTCAAAAGTATAAAAACATTAACCTTCACTCATAAGGTAGCTGTTGTAAGCTTGACAGTGGTCGTGAAACTCCGGGAGCATTGACCACTCTCCATCGTACAGCTTTAATATTCAACTGGCCAGGAGGGCCCAGGCGCCCGGCCGGGTGGCGGGGGAGAGGGACGCAGGTGATGCTTCGGAGCGAGTGGACTTCTTGTTTTTGCATGTCTAGTATAGAAGTTCTTGTTCCTTGGGAGACCACGGCCTTGGATCACGCACACCACCTTTGAATTGTGCCTACTCAGTGATAGCAGGGGACTTGGGTGCCCAAGGAATTCTGACTTTCTGGGATCATAGTACTAACTCCCAGCTGTACTCTGGACTTTATTTTGCTAACCATCATCGAGCAACTGTAAATTACTGCTATATTAATGTTTTCAAGCACTGGGATAGTCTAATTCTAACTTGTAATTAATTATGTTTGCCAATTATGTTTGAAATAAATTTGTGTCTGAACAGCTACGGAAACTGTTAAATTGTACAGATATTATTCATGACAGCTTTGTACTGTGGAATGTGCTTAATAAAAAACAAAGAAGTTTGACCTTTGTCCAATAAATTGCTAAGTAATGTCAATAAGTCACGTGAGTATTATGCAGTACTCCTAATCTGCCGCCATGCAGTTGTTCCTTCCGCTACTAATTCAAAGCCAATACTCTGAATAAAGTGTTGCAATTCTCTGATGTTCTGTTAAGAAATTCTTCCAAAACCCTTGGCATGTGGAAGCAGTAGTTCCGTGACACACCATTAGTGTTTGATTCCGAAAGTCACCTGCACAGCAACAGTGGCTTTGTGGCAAACTGCCCGGGGCCTGCGACAGCTTCGTGTCATGTCGTGCCCATCCGTCCACGCCGAGGGCTGGTTTGCGGGAAGCTTAACTCAACCTCGGGCTGGGGGCGGTTCAGATCTCCCCTGTGAAGTTGCTTCCCAAGTTACCGTGAGAATATGAACATGGCCCCCGAAGTATGCCAGGCGGTGCTGGGTGTGAGTGGACCCTCTAGTTCTGGAAGAAGGGGTGCAGGTGTGGGGACTGCCCACCCCCCCTTAGAGATGGCGCAGGAAGTGGTTTTCAGCTTCACCCATTGTTGGCTTAACCAGAATAATAGAACTTGCCAGGTAACTAGATTTACCCCCCTTCCCCCTCCATTGGTCAACCAAATTGGTAATGTGGACTTTAGGGATGAAATTAGGGTATTTTGTATATAGTTTTGTTCCCATCCGTTTTCTTGCAAGGTGTTTGCAATTTGCATGCAAATTAGGAAATCCAGTTTACACACCACGAAAAGATGGAGCAAAAAGTGATTGTCCTTTTCATCCTGGCCCCTGTCTTAGTCTCCCAGTCCTTGTGAACAGGCCTTTTATATATCCTTGGACACACGGAAGTGCGTGTGTCTGTCATATGCAAGCACACACGGGCCCCACTGCCACTCACCGTGGTCAACACTAATTAGATGATGAAGGGGACACCTTGTCTTTTCAACTGGTGCTCTTTGGCGAGCCTTGTTTGTCCTTTTCTGGAATTCCACCTCATTCTTGTGATGGATGCTTCATTCTGGTTCTAAGGATGTACCATAATTTAGTTCCCGAGGTGGCACTTTTAGATGTGCAGCCTGTGCTGAACATGGTCTATTCTGGTGACTTGGGTTAGTCATCAGCAGCACCTGTTGAGCCCAGACACTTCCAGGTCAGGGAGAGAGAGTCCCAGGTGTTGCCAGGTCTTAACCCCTTGGGTCATCTCTCAGTTGGTGTTGAGTGAATCCTGTCTCCTCCTTGCTAGGTGAGGTGTTATCTACGAGACCCACAGCTCCGATGCATCGCCTTGTAGAACTTGACTACGTCACCACTTGCCCCTCGGTGCCCCTCCGCCTGTTGGTGCGCCACATAGAAGGAGACGGGAAGTAGCCCTTGCTTCTAATCAACTGTGTGGCAACGCCCCCTTGGGGGTCTTAGCTCTTTCCCTTCTAGAAGGTTCCACTAACTCAAGTCCTGGAGGACACAGGCCCCAGCTCTTCCCTTGCAGAAATACAGAACCAGCTGTGCCAGGTCTAAATTGGGAACTTTTTTTTTAAGTCCATCACCGAAACTCCAGTTTGCCATCTCCAAACGGACTGGATTTTGACAACTTGGATGGTGTGTCTCAACAGAAACAATGTCTAGAGCAGAGAAAGGTGGAAGCGTTAGCAGGGCTCCAGGGGGTGTGAGACAGACCAAGTGCTCAGGCTGCCTGAGGCCTGGCTGGGCCTCATGAAGAGCCGCACAAGAGCCGAGGAATGCTGACTGTCCCCAGCGAGGACTGGCCACAGTGGTCGCCAGAGCTGGCCGTGCAGAGGGTGGAGTTGAGGGAGATGAACCAGGAAAACAGATTCATACCAAGCAATTTTTGTTAATTCTGATATTAAGAATAATTTGACTTCCAAAGTGGGAAACGTGGTGAGCCTTGGTTGTCTAACAGTTTAATGCACCAGGCACAGTCCACATACATTACAAGGTCTCTGGTTCAAGACCCAGGCCCGGGGGAACGACCAAGATGGACAACTGAATAAGATAATGTGCTTCTTCCTTCTCTCTCTCCCTGCCTGCTCGCCTACTCACCTTTATCCTTGCCTGCACCTTTCCTTAAATATGTGTGTGTGTTGGGGTGGGGGGGGGAGGTAGGGTAAGGGGCGGGATGGTGGGTGATGCAGGGGAAGAGAGTAGTTAACACCAACTGCAGCAACCAGAAGAATAAATTCCTGAGCACCAGGCCTCCTGATACGGGCTTTCTGCATTCTCTAACCCGCTCTGCAACTGTGGTGTGTGTTTTATGACCATTTTACAGCTGAAGAAACTGAGGCACAGGTCTGTTCTGCAAGTGGGCAGCTGGACTTAGCTTTCATTCCAGTCTGTCTTGGCTCTCTTGCATGGACTCTCACCACGCTGCCCGCTGCCTCTTCCCATGCCCTTTGGCTCCCTAATGCCCCACCCCCTGGCACGGGGTGCAGGGAGTAGGAAGGACTGACAATGGCCACATCTGGTAGTTCCCCTGCAAATATTTTTTCCTGCATAACTAGTAGACCTTAAGATACTTTTTCCATAAAAGGAAAAGAACAAAAAACAAAAGAGGGACATTCAAAAGGACACCGGGAAACCTGAAAAAATAATAAAAAAAAAAATCGAAGACTTTTTTCATGTGTGTATAGATTCATGGCCATACTGTACAAAGAACCAATTTTCTTTCATGCTAAGAGAAAAAGAACGAAAAGGGACATTCAGAAGGATAAAATGAAACATGACAAATTAACACCCAAATTAAAAAGACAGACTATGAATAGACTGCAAAGAAGAATTCAACATACACGATATTTGAACAGGTTTCAAGGCGTGTTTCGATTCAGGGCGATGCTCTGCAAAGACCTCATTTTCTTTTGTGGGTTCTAAGCACCTGTCTCCCATGTCTTTCGTTAGTTCATAGTATTATACATTTTTTTTTTTTTTTTGTAGTTTTTGGTCCTCAAACGGGAAGTGTGAAATCAGAGTGTAAAACCCGAGGACTAAATCCAAGCTGTCAATCAGTTTTTTCCTGTTTTTAATAGTATTATTTATTATTTCTTTTGTTCACCAGGCTCATGGCATCACAATCTGTGTTTCACCCCACAGCCATCACCAGAGTTCTAGATCCTTTGCCACCACCTTTCCCCCTCTTTCCAGTTCTTTTCTCTTTTTTTCCGTAGAATCGCCTTATGGCCCGTGAGCGATGGGATGGAGACACTTCCGGGGGGAAATTACCAGGAACCGTCCGGACACCCGCGTGGGTGCGCGTCTCCGGGGCGCCGCTAGGTGGGGCTGGAGCGGGAAGGAGCGCGGATTCCTGCCCTCAGGACGCTTCCGGTCCAGAGCCAACCGAGGACCAACGCCGTTCCAGGCCGAGGGGACGAAGGCACAAATTGCGGTGGGAAGGGCCCTGGACCCCTCCGGCTGGAGGTGCGCTGGTGCCCCTGCGGAGGGAGAAAGGGGTCGGGCTGCAGGGACGGAAGGGGGACGCGTTTGGATTTGCCGTTTGCAGGGGCCTGAGAGTCGTGGCAGTGGCTGACTTGGGGCGTGTCCAGAAGGGCGAGGCCTTGTCTTGAGCTGGGCGAATGTCGCGTTTAGGAAGAGTGCACAGGAGGACAAGGCAGCGCCGCAAAGCCAGGGGCGTGACGTCAGCGCAGGGCCGGTTGGCACCCCCTACCCCCCACCCGGAACTTGCAAAGCCTTTTCCAAGCATTTGCATCCGAGCTGCCCGGGCCTCCCGGGGTGCAGGCCTGCCCATGCCTGAGCGACCGGCCGCCGGACGGATCCTGCTCCCTCAGCAGCACCGCGCTGAGGGCCGGGGCTCGGCCTTGGGGGCTTCCCTGCAGCCCCTCTGCGCAAACAGACGGGGCCACGTCGGCGCCTCAGGAATGAGGAGATGAAAGGGACCACGGGGCTTTTTCCACCAAAGGCGAAAGCGTTTTATAGACCCGGGCTGCGACTTTTTGTTTCAGGAAATGTCATCATGTCTCCAAGAAGGGGAGAGAGAGAGAGAGAGAGAGGGAGAGAGAGAGAGAGAGAGAGAGAGAGAGAGAGAGAGAG